>JALIZH010007466.1:0-14980 GCA_030522465.1 Rhipicephalus appendiculatus
TCTCTGTTTGCTGTGACGATGCAGCTTTACAAGTTGTATTTGACAGTTGTAGCGAAGCGTCGTGCACTCACCGCTGCGCGTAGATGTAGCGTCCCATGCCAGTGCAGGATATCGCACCGAGTTCAAGTTTTCTTATCAGCGCGTCTTGCGAAAAACTGTTCATATCGACTGCAAAATGACGGCGACGCTAAGTAGACGCACCGTCACGCTCCTCTGACTCGTCTTCACAACAAAACGAGAGATGCGTTCGGGGCAGGCCATTTGGACACACGCACCTGTCATCGCAGCAGAAGTATTTCTTATTCAATGCAGTGCTGTTATTCCCATAAATATTTAATTCGTACTTTTGACGGAAAAACAAGCGTGTTTGTTTTCAACTGTTGTAAAAATAATTCATTATATTTGGATGCCAAACCTGGAACAGTATGGCAGAGCAATGCGTACCATGGCATTTAAACTTGTCCAGGTATCACTTCTATCTTACGGTAGCGCAAACTTTCTTGAGTAATTTTTACGTATAAAAAAATGAAGCAAGTTTGACTTGGAAACAACTTCATATCACTTTGTTTTACACTCGGCAAACAAGCGTCGAAAATCTGAAGAACGTAATTCATCCGAAGCAGATCCGAAGCCTGTACTTCCCATCATTCCCATGGTGGTACAACGCGCCGCTGAACGAGCCCACATAGACGCTAGCGCCAGATTCCCCTCTATACTCCATCTCAGAAGTACCTTGCAGCACTGTTGGAAGCTGCGGGGCTTGTTAGCCAATGGGAAAGGCGAAAGCGCCCTCAAGACGTGTTCATGCGCATCGCGTCGTCTGCTCGTCGTCTCTTTGGCGTCTGCTCGACTACCTTGTATGCTTGCTCCTTCGCAGTTAATACAAAAAAACGCAAAAAGCTGTGCGGGAACGCCACTTCACCATTTCTTTATGTTCAGAAACCCACTTGTACTGGCGTTTGTGAGGAACGCGGTTCTTTTTATAACAGCATTCATACTGGCGTTTTCACCGAGTTCTTTTTTGACAGCACGGTTGACGCGCTTTCAGCAGCAATCACGTACCATTCTTGGGCGGAACAGCAATTTATTGGCAGAGAAAACAACATAGACAGTCAGGGTGTTTCGCATCGTCAACGCATTACCGACGCTAATGTTGTGGCGGCATCTGTTAATTTAACATCAAACCACTTTCACGACTCGGCACCGCCTCGGTAGTCCTAGCAGCATCAAAACAAACGAGCGATACAAATAAGAGCGAAAAAAGATACCTGATGCTGTGTGCTCAGCGTTAGATGAGACTAAGCGATGGCAGATTATACCACTTATTTCTTGCTATCCGGGCAGAGAGCCAGTCAGAAGCACGAATTCAGATGGAAGCGGATGGTCTGGGGTGTATGGGGGGCTGCCATGTTTCTTTACGTCATCGCGGTTAGGGTGGTTATTACGGCTACCAGCCGGTAATCTCTGCATTATTTCAGAAATTGCGAAGTGCATGCGCGAAGGGCCTAACGTGCCACGTAGCGCTGTAACGCGTCATGCGACAAGCACAGCTAAAGCCCTTGTACCTCATTGATAATGAAACAGTTAAGCCTGGAACTATATTATGTGCTGCGAAAGGATACTGCCTGTGTACGCCCCGTAGCTTCGGCAGTGCTGCAAGGTATTGGTGAGATGGAGTATAGGTATTATTGTTGAAAGTATGCTTGCGGGCGTCCGTAGGTTTTCAAAAGCTGCGTAGCGTCTGTTGCGGGCTGTGCGGGTTCTCGAGTCTTGTCGCATATCCCCGCGAGCGCCTGAGGTGTGGTGGCGGCACAACTAACCGAGTTCAGTTCAACCCTGCTATTTTGATCTAGAAATGCTCTCACACAGTGGCGTAGCCAGGGGGTGGCACACCGGGCCCGTGCCCTCCACCCCCCCCCCCCGAAATTCTTTTTCGCCATGGCATACAGAGCTGAAAATGACAATTTCATAGAGGTTCCCCCCGAAATCAAGGAGGTGCCCCCCCCTGAAAACAAATTCTGGCTACGCCCCTGCTCTCGCGTGTGAGAAACGCGAACCCTTTCCGTGACCACAGGAAGCAGACGAACATTGCGGCCAGAATGCAGGATTCAACAAGCATGTCTTTCACAGATCGAACAGTGTGGAAGCGAACGTACCTTCTGCTCGGACGGCTCGTCGCAAGCGGTCGCGTTGCCATCCGCACGTGGGTGCCGGCTAAATGCACGAAATGTGTTTGTGAAAGTCTCTAATGCGTTTTCTTGGGTTTCCGGTTTTAAGGTCGGGGACAGAGGAGAACTACGGCCAGCGCGAGGCGCTCTTGCAAGAGATCCTGGACCAATGTCTGGAAAGTGTAGCGGCGATACAGACTCCTCGAAGGGCCAACGCGCCGAGAATTCGTCCAGCTGCGAAAGCCCCCGCTCGGAACGGCGCAACTGCGGCAGCAAAAAAATCGGCGGTACTTGCTAGAGATATGATTCTGCCGCGATGTACTTTGCAGAAAGCAGGGTTAAAGGCCCCTGTCAATCAATTCGTGAAGGTCTTTGTTGTCAAGCTGCCTAGTTGGTTTAGTGCACTTAAGCGTTTTTTCTAGCGACATGTTGCTGATCTGCATGTTTAGCCTGTCACACAGATGTTGTGACGGTATCAGTCTCCCTGGTGCTAATTCGTTTCCCGCGTCATTGTGGGACGGTTCATTTCATTGCATGTGTAAGAACCGATACGGATGACAGCGCTGCACAGATTTTTGAAAGAATTATGAATTGCGAAGCAGCTACAAGCGACAATCACGGTGACATCACCCCAACTGACAACATGGACGAGCAGCCCACCGTATTCTATGAGCAGTCTGCGACCCCCTGCATTGTCGCCGACACACTTTTCCGGGCAAGCCAAACAGAGGAACTACGGCGGACCACGTTGAGCTCGCTACTTCTACGTCCCATCCTACTGCAGGAAACGGTGCATCACGTGCTATCCGCTTTTCCATCACTATATGAGCTCCTACGAAATAATGAAGTGCTATGTGCTTTCAGTATGCATAATATATGAATGTAAAGTGTACGCTTGCTTCTCATGTTTGGTGTTTAGCACTCCGTCATGTGCTTCCGACCTGTAGGATGTAATAATGGTTTATGTGAACGTTTTTTTTTTACATCGCCGCTAGAAGGCGCAATGCCAGGGACACGATTTATGCCTTCCTGGAAAAGACTGAGGAACGACCTGCTCATGAAGGAAAAAGACTTTGCCCCCGAGTCGAGGCGTCTGGCGCTTGAAGAAGAACGGCTGACTTAGAAGAAGGAGCCTAGTGCCAATGATGGTCACACTGTTGCAGTGCTTGATGACAGAAGACTGCAGAGTAGTGGGCTAAGGAGCGAAGGTTGCGAGCCGAGGAACGACCGCGCGACAGGAAAGAGCGAACCGAAGAACGTGCACTTGCCGCAGCTCAGCAACAATAGCTCACCAGTGTAATTTTAGTGTTGGCCTCAATAAAATAGCATTTTGCGTTCATTTTCTCCTCATAATGTATCTTTTGCACATGTGACACGTAATATTGTATAAATGTCAGAAAAAAAACACAATACCGTATAATTCAGTTGCATAAATGGTTGCAGTGCTGTTTTCCATGGTGCATTAAGAAGCATTTAATGTGCATTGATTACTCATAAAATGTATGCTAGGAAATAAGAGAATTTCACACAGATAGATATACCTAGGTAGGACTTCAAAGTTATTTGTGTAAGGTTGTTTCAATGCCGAATGCAGTAGCCTGATCCCCTAACTCTTCCCTGCGAGTACAAATGTACCACTTCGATTAATTATCAAACAAAAAAGCAGCGCTGTGTTGCCATTGATTACTTACGCACTATAACTTGTCTTGTAGAGCCAAGTAACGGAAATATTATGGGGACATAATTAACTCTTGCAAAAATTCAAAAATTCGCAGTTAGATATGCTTCACCTTACGTTAGGAAAGGTGTGCGCGCTTACTAGTTTGCTTTTAAAATAAGTAATGTGCATGCACTATAAATTACGTGCTCCTTACCCTGGCAGCACACAAGTGAAGGCCGATATTGGTTTTACGGCGGCTATGTGAGGCCCAATCTCGGCCCAATGTTTCCGGCTGTGAGCCATTATTGGCTGAGCCGTTGAACTTGGCCGACAATATTGAGCCGGTTTTGCCGCCCTTCATCCAATATTGGGTTTTCACCGGCAATATTGGGCCTGGTTTGCCGCCTTCCCTCCGATATCGGCCGAGTCAATGGCGTTGATTGGCAAATATAGCGCCAGTTTTGCCGTTCTTCAGCCGACGTCCGCTGAGCCGTTGGCTTTCAGTGGCTAATATTGTGCATATTTTGCCGTTCTTCACAGTTTAGTGGTCCGTGACAGTGTTTTTCCGGGAATATTTGGCCTTTTTTCCGCCCGTCTGCGCTCGACCTGATTATTAAGGTCCGATCGAGATAGGCATTACTGAAATTCCTTTCACTTATTCTGTGTATCAATCAGACGTCAATCATCCTATGTACGTGTTTTATTGCCAAAACATGACGCGTGCGCGCTTCTAAGTAGCTTTGTTCATGTGCTCTTTTTTCTTAAACACAGGATACACTTGCATAGCCATAGAGCATTAAGCGCTTGAATGTTTGTCGCCTAAGCTGCAGAAAGCCGTTACATGGATTGGTGAACTAGCAAAAATGAGCAAATGCATGTATTGTATAGTGGTAATGCCGCACGGGGCGCCAAGTTTCGCTGACTGATTAGCTTGTAATCTATTTTTGGTTGCTGCTATGACAATAACTAACTGTTATCACTAGCACTGTCACTTTCATACCCACACAAGTGGCCTTCAGAAGAATGACTGACTAAGATTAGATGACCACTTCGTTGACGAGTTGTTCAGCGCTAACAAAACGTTGAAACTTTATAACACATACCATTAACTTCATGGGCCAAATCCAAAGTACTTCTCTGTCATAAATGGTTTTGCCATTGGTCGGTCGACTTCACTAATATATCCAGCATCAGGATTCGCCCAATCAGTCTCGCACGAATATTTTTTAGCGGAAGAAGTTTTATGCGAATACTAATTCTGTGCATAAACCGAACCTGAAATCATATTTGTAGCGTTATATCTTTTACATCGTTTCAGCCGCTCACCCTGTGGCGCGAGTGTTCATAAACTACACGGATAGTTTCCTATGTCTGTGTGTGCACGTGCTTACACACGTGCGTGTTGTGGTCAAGGCCATTTGCTTCAGTGATCTCACATAATTTTACTTTGTGGTAGTAGTAAAAATCTCGGCTAGGCGTGTTGCTGACCTAGTTGCTCATTAGAAAAGAAAAATAGGTATGGCGAAAAAAGACAGGGACTAAGGGAAGGCACGTTTTTTTCCTTAGAAGGCATTTAATATTATTATTATTATTATTGCACGGGAAATACGATAGAAAATGTGGTTCCACAGTGGTGTGCGCAAAGTTTTCATGCAGCGACACGTTGCAACAAGCGATGCTTTCCAAGTTCGACGAACGCCCACAGGCGACGTGTTTGAGTCACCAGAGTCATGGCCGAGAGCACAGAGAGGCTGCTTAGCAATGGCTTGGCATGTGGTGTGTGTCGCCCAGGTTGACTCCATTGCTCGATCTTGCGTGCATGTGTTTGGGGGGAGGGGGCTAGTCAGTCCCTCCTTCCCGCGTCCCACACCACCACAGCGCATGCGCATCTCCTCCACCTCTCTCCTACGCTCACCCCTTTCTCTGCTGTAGGAATCCGCTACTTTACGGAGCGGCGTCCGACATCCCCACAGCGCATGCACGCCCTCTCCCCCCTCTCTCCTACACTCACCCCCCCTTTCTGTACTCTACGAATCCTCTACTCTACGGAGCGGCTCCCGCGTCCCACACCCCCCACAGCGCATACGCGTCCCCTCTCTCTCCTCTCCTACGGTTCCCCCCCCGTTATCTCCTCTAGGAATCCTCTACGGAGCGGCGCGCGACAGGTGGTGCGACAGCTGCATACTTCGCTGGGGCACCACGGTAGTTCCGCGGTATAAAAATGACGGAGGGCGCCTCATTCTCTCTCCTGTGCAGCGCCGCGATGAGCGCCCGGGCCGCTGCCGCGAAACGAGAGCGGCCGCTGAAGCTAACCATCTCCCCGCTGCTTCGCATCCACACATGGTTCCCTTTAGCGGGAGATGGGGAAATTTTTTTCGTCTTCTTCAACCCCTCCCCACACCCCCTCGTTCAGCGTCATTGTTGCGAAACTTGATTGACCAGGCAAGGAAGGGCAGCCGGGCCGACTTCGTTGCTGCGGTGCAGGTTTTTTTCGCTCCGGCCCGCAGAATTCTTCCAGAAGTGTCGGTGTGTGGACATGTGTTGCGGGAACTCAACATCGTGTGCGAGGCGGATATGCGGCAAGATTCCGGCACTGTTTTCGGCAGAGATCACCGCAGCTAGCAGCCAGTGGCCCCGTGCTTCCACATGAATTCGCTCGCTTCATATATATCACTTTACAAATGTGTTGCTCCTTCATTACCTAGACGCACGCGTTGTTGATGCAGCAGGCCTTTCATTCTTTTAGTTGCGTTGGAGAAAATGTTGACTTTCCTTCTCGAGCTTACATGGTTCCACAGAATTCTGGGTCTCAATGGGATGCTAAGACCCCAGTGGAGCAGTCGCTGTGATTGCGAAGTATTTTCTGCCAACAGCAGTGACCGCGAAGTATTCATCGACTGCCAACAGCAGTCGATGAATGCCGTTGGTGCGCAAATAGGCTTTTTTAACACTACTCACTTAGTAGAGTAGCTACAGTAATACCAAGCTACCGTAGTGGGCACGCAGCCGTTTCACTTTATAACACGTGTATCAGCCTTTCTAATCAAGCTAGTTCACGCATCGAGCAAACACTGCCGGTGTCCCCATGTAAACTGGCTACGTGCAGACCGCAGCGGTACAGTATTACCGCACTTAATACGCAGTAAATTACCATAATAACGGGTGCAAACGGTCGCACCAGCAGCTTCCCGACGTCGGCGAGGCCGACACCCCGCCAGCATCGGCCAGCTTACATAGGCCATATGACGGCTTGCCATCATGGGCTAAACAACGGCAGGCCCGTCTCGGACCGACACCGGCAAGCCGTCATCGGCAAAACCCCGGCAAGCCCTCATCGACCGAACGCCGGCAAGCCCTCATCGGCCCAACGCCGGTAAGCCCTCATCGGCCCAACGCCGGCTAGCCGACATCGGAGCGATGTGGGTGAAAGTAGCGCGAGCGTGATTTGCCGACATGGGTCCAATATTGCTGCCGACGTTTGCCGACGTTGGGCCGAGATCGGTCCAATGCCGGCGTGCTGCCTGGGTAGCTTCAGGTATTCACACAGAGAAGGTGGCTGCAAGTCAAAATGCCGTGAAACCTGGATCTCACACCAGAAATGTGGCAGCTTTGTACATTTTAAAAGCAGATTTTTTTTAATATCCAGAAACACAAGTACAACTATTTTCCCTAAAGCCCCATTCTACGGCTTTGCGAACGAAGCTCATTATACGGTTGCAAGCCTGCTGTGCTGGTGTGAGGAGGTTCGACGCCGCATGGTTTCATTACGAGTGGCAGCAGGAGATAATCCGGGTTGCCGTATGTGACGAAGTCGTCTGGTACAAGCCGCTCGAGCTTCCAGTATATGCCGCTGCTTTCAAGAATTTCTGCAATAAATAGAAACGCACAAAATTAGGTAAACGCATAGTTACTCAAGCTGTTTATAGGCTTAAGGGTATCCTTTAAAGCACAGAGTTGTTATGAAACATTCGTCTTGGGTATGCTTAAATGGTATGTGAGAATGTGAAAAAAAGCCATAACATAATCTAATGAGGTGTTGGATAAAAGGCAAGGCCATGCGATTCGTTCAAACAAAAGAGGCACAATCAAGCGCCATGACGCAGGAGGGAACGTTGCATGGGTAATATTATTCTGAAATGCAGGTGCAAGTACTACACACTGTAATATTAATATAAGAGAAAAATCTTGCACGCCTCCATTGTGTCGTCTTCCCGGCTAAGAGCTATCCTGTTGGCAAATAATGCCACTCAGGCAAATGACAGACTGATATTTTACACAGTGGCATCTCTTGTGACCTGAGCAGTACTCTTGATTTCCTTTCGGTAAGCAAATAGGTCGCGCCGGTCCGTCAATGAACGCCCAACAATTGTGAAGAGGCACACGTTTTCTTGTCACAGCCTCAGGAAATATGGGCGAAAAAGGCATGTCCATTTACTGTCTGTACATACACAAATTGCTCATTTTTTTTACAAATTTGTAGCTCACATAACGTGTGTCGATATTCCTGAAGATTTCTGTTGTAAAACATGCCAGGGCATCAAGCACTCTCATTTTGGAAAATTTAGAACAACCGACTTGCCGCTTTCGGCATTGGTTTTCTGTGGTCATGAAAGGAAACGCGTTTTTCACAGGAATTACAAACGCGACAAGTTAATATTGGGTCATGTTTATAAAGCAGCCCTCATACGAGAAAGGGAGAAACAAACAGCAGACTACGAAACCGACACTCTGAGTCTGCCACTGTGTTTATGAAAAATGTTTGCTTATGCCAACGTTATATTAGATTCGCGCACAGGATTTGTGAAACAATGTAAGTGCTCATTTCGACTCGACTCAGCAGCCACCGATTCTACTTGAAGTATAAACGTTTAGTGCAGTTTAATTCATTAACGACAGAACAAGACTGAACGCACATCTTAATCACAATGCTATCAAAAAAGGCGTATGAAATGTAGATGGAAAGCAATTAGATCATAAAAAAAAGAGATCAACCTATCACGATACTAGAGGAAACGATACACTATATAAGTGTATGGTCAGGAAAAATCAGCATAACTTCTCATTCATTTTGGAATCCTTTCTTCTGCGGCGACGTTTGCGACCGACCTTTCCCTCGGTGTTTTGAACTTCATTTCTTGTTGCGACTTCGGTGGCGTAACGGTTCAAGCGCGCTTGTGCACCATCTTCTCCGCCGCTTCGGCCCTTCGATTTCTCCCGTTGCAATGTCGGGTCGATTGATCCTTCAGAAAATCGAAAGCTGGGCCCTCCTTGACGATAGCCCTCAGCTCCTGACGCTTGGCGTCCTGGCTGATCTTTGAGCCATCTTTGTCCTCTCCTTGCTCTGCCTTCGCACAATCGGAAAAGCGCGTGTCATTCTCGGGCGCGATTTCACTGAGAGCGACCTGTCTATCGCCTTTCTCCGGAGAAGGATCCGTGCGCATGTTGCGCTCGTACAGACGCGTACCTTTCCAAGGTCATCATCAGCCTGTCTACGCCCACTGCAAGGAAAAGGCCTCTCCCATGTTTCGCCAATCAACCCGGTCCTGTGCTTTCTGCTGCCACATTATACCTGCAAACTTCCTTGATCTCATCTACCCACCTAATTTTCTGTCTACCCCTCACGCGTTTGCCATCTCTTGGAATCCAGTCAGTTACCCTTAATGACCAGCGGTTATCCTGCCGACGTGCTACGTGCCCGGCCCATATCCATTTCTTCTTCTTCATTTCAACTATGATATCCTTAACCCCCGTTTGTTCTCTGACCCACTCTGCTCTCTTCCTGTCTCTTAAGGTTACACCTATCATTTTCCTTTCCATCGCTCGCTGCGTCGTCCTCAGTTTAAGTTGAACCCTCTTTGTAAGTCTCCAGGTTTCTACTCCGTAGGTAAGTACCGGCAAGATGCAGCTGTAATATACCTTCCTCTTGAGGGATAGTGGTAGACTACCATTCATGATTTGATAATGCTTGCCGAATGAGCCCCATCCCATCTTTATTCTTCTAGTTATTTCAGTTATGAGGTACCACCTTTCCAAGGTGGTACCTCACAAAAAGCGTCTTTCTCTGTGACATTGGACTGCACCGTACTCGCCACTTCGCACTCTTCGTGAGCTACACTGGTCGACGGCTGATCACCCCTCCGCTCTTCCTCGATTTCCGGCTTCAGCCTTTCTATCTCTTCATCTGACGCTTGCATCCTTTTTTCGATGTGCTATTTCTCTGTCTCGCGAACGTTCTTCTCTGGCCCGCGCCCGCTCTTTGGCCTGTTCCAGCACCTCTCTGACCAGTTCTCTTAGTTCGGCGCCCTCAAGGCCTTACTGTTTGCCGTACGCGATGCACTTATCAAAATCCATTCTCTCAGTGCTACACACTCTCCCTATACAACCACTAACCAGAACTGCGCGCTCACAAATCGCATGCGGAACGTTCAACCAGGCGCGACAGCCTCAACTGCGCAGAACCGTCCACACGCTTCTCGTTCACCCTTCACTGTTCACTTTTGTACGGAACGTGCTGTCGCGGACGCCAATTTTGTTACAAGGTGCCACACAAGCGTCGCCAGCGCGAAGTCGGCCTCTGGAATGGCCACAGGTTGGTCATTTCCGTACGCACGTAGACGCAGTGGAAAGGATTGGAGACGCGTAGGACAAAGACAGCTTTAATCTAGCTATTGCGGCACAAGCACTCTAAGTACAAGACTTCAAGTAAACTAACAGCATCCAAATATAGTCAAACAATATGCTTACAAAATACAAGTATTACAAGATACACAAAATTAATTAACACTAAACAAACAATGCAATCAAGTTAAACCGAAAAGACGTGAAAGTTTGATGTCATAAACAGGTGAAGGCATCGTGAGATGATCGGCAGCGTTGCGTCCACGACGATCAGATACGAGAAGTCCTGAGAACTTCTGGCACGACTACGATGTCGGCGGATGCGAGTTGCAACGCCGATGCTTCCGGGAGCTAGTGCTTGAAGGTGATCTCAGGCGGGCTGAGCTAACCTGAGATTGAAGTCCCGATGCCTACGTTGCACACGTGTCTCAACAAGGCGAACGGCTAAGTTTAGGTGGCCAGGCGATACAAAGCGCACACTAAGAACTTCTAGAAGGGATACTCGTTGATCCACTTTAACACCATGTTTGAACAGCAACAAGACTCCTCAGCAGGGCGATATCCTGCGCTTAAATATCCCTTCGTGTTTCCTCATTCTCTTGGGGAAAAGAGGGCCCGGTGGCATGAGCCCAATCATGCGCACGGCATTGTCACAAAGTCCGCCCTCAGAATATTAACGACGCAACTTTTTATTTAGGGGAGGGTTCTCCTATAATCAAGACAGACAACCAGTTTTAGGTGACCGCGTAGGCGGCTCGTACATGTGCAGCTTCTTCCGTGGGTACGGTATCTTGCCTCAGTTCTCAGCCGAGCGTTTTGCAGTCAAAACATCCATCGCGGCCTTCCAACAATAGCTGTCGTCGCCGCGGTACAGAAGAAAGAACCCACTTGGGCTGCAACAATCGAAGAATAACACCCCCCTTCCGCTGCTCTTCGCAGCTCTAAAAAGTCTTTCTATGCCCAAGTCGGCGCACCGGTCAGTGAGGGGAGCGCGGCGCGGGTTAATCGGCATGAGGACGGGTCGAAATAAGCGGCATTCCGTGACATGGCTCAGTACTCAAATAACAAAAAGAACAGTACAGTGTTGTCCCATTTTCTAAGAGTCAAGAAAACAAGTAATGAAGGCAAAATACTGGAATGCTCCAATGTCAAACTCTGCAATTACATCCATCAAGCGCGCTTTGGACTTAGCTGCCACAGGTCTGGCCAAGCTGTCTCATGTCAAACGAACAGATGCCAAAACACTCATTTTCTGTCGTTTTTTGGAGGAGGTTGAGGAGTTGTTCATCAACACTATCGTTTTTTTTTAACATTTTTTCTGTTTGCTGGATTCTTGAGTACTGAAGTAAGCTCGTCAACTTGTAGCGCAGACTGGCTCATGCAACGCTCGTCTGGTTGGCATGTTTACACCTACTCCACGTCGTCCGCAGTTAACAACGGTGACACACTGCGGGTGCCGCACATGCCGCTCACCAGTTCCTCTACCGTGGTGTCCTGGCTTGCCACTTCGTGTTGCGAAGCAGGTACGATAGACATGGTTGTGAAAAAAAAAGCATTCGGACCCCACGTTTAAGATATATTATGAATGGAGCAACAACGCAACAAAGTCTGACCAGTTCTACGGCATCAATTGGCCACAACAACTAATATCAAGCGCGAAATGCAGCTCACCAGTGGCGAGACCACACTGCTTTCCTATGGCTCCCCAGGCGTTCGCTTTCCTTAGCGCGTCGCGGTAGTCCAAGCGTTTGACGTCGTAAACGCACGGATGATCCCTGATCCCTTCGAGCAGGCGCTCAACCGTGGCATCTTCGCTAGGGTAGCCGCGTTTCCCTTGCCCGGAGGCGCCGCCTTGCGCGATCTCTCCGCAATGCTTTTGTACAGTCCCCATTAATGAAAACAACATAAACGAAAATGGGGAAGCCCGTTCCACGTAAGTATGCCGGGCTTAAGGTCAACAAGAAATAAAAAATGAGGGGAAAGTCCCAAAGGAATGTTGTGAGAAAAGTGCCAGTCAGGAAAAATAACAAGCGGAGGGTAAGCAAGCATGAGTGAGAGGGGGTAACAAAGGAAGGATGGGGAAGGACAGAGTGTGTTTGAATAACATTGAGTAACTGAATTTGTCACCTGGTTATGCCCTAGTTTCAAGTTAACGGAAACGTAGTAGGATAATAATAATATCTGGCGTTTTACGTCCCAAAACCACGATATGATTATGAGAGACGCCGTAGTAGAGGGCTCCGGAAATTTTGACCATCTGGTGTTCTTTAACGTGCACTGACATCGCACAGTACACGGGCCTCTACCATTTCGCCTCCACCGAAATGCGACCGCCGCGGCCGGGATCGAACCCACGACCTTCGGGGCCAGCAGCCGAGCACCTTAGCCACCGATCCACCGTGGAGGACGGAAACGTAGTAAGAGTGGATGGACATTGGTACAGTGTGATGAGGAGGGGGTGTAGAGCTATGCTTGTGCAGTGAAACGATTGCCGTTTATTAAGATATAGGGAGAAGTAGGCGAACGTGAAAGGAGCTGCGTAGACATTGGTGGTGTTGAGGAAGGTCCACGAGGTGGTGTTGGCGGGGACGATCGAAGTGGAGCGAGGCGGAACGGTTGTGCTGTCGAGCCGGATGCAGCGGTGGATAGCCAGGTACATACATCAGGGTGGACAGAGCCGGGGAGGATGGGGTACACTAGTGAAGCTCCACCAGACAGCCGTGGTTGACGGGTGGGCACGTAGAACCAAAGTGGCATTCACATAGGTGAGAGGCTGTAGACGTGAAGACATAGAAAAGATAAGATGGTAGGAGGTGCAAATAGGCGAAGGTAGTAGGGGGGAACGAAGTTAAGGGAAAGAAAAGGAAAAGATGGAAGTTGCGAGATGAATAGTGAAAAGGGGAAGGGGAAAGCGAAGTGTAGTAAGTTTGGTTGTCCGAAGGTAAGTGGTAGTGAAAGTTAAAAATCTGCATGCTTTGCATGTAGAGGCGTCCTCGCTTTGGTTGGCGAAACACGCATGCAAAACACGAACGTTGACAGTGGGTGCAGTAAGTTGCGGAGAAAGTACGGGAGTAGTATACAGATAGAGATCGAGTCCAGATAGTGTATTAGATAGTCTAAGAAAAGGTGATGTAACGGAGGTCACATAACGTAGGGATTTCAAGAATCATCCAGTGGCGTGTACTGGAAGAGAGAGGAGTTGAAACGAACGTAAGGTTAACTCAGGTGTGGGCGTAAGGTGTATGAACTGTGGGTGGTGAAGGCGGTTGGTTTAGTATGCGTAAATCATTAGTAGATGCATATTATAATAATTCTGAACCACCAGAGTCACTGGGAAGCTGGCCCCAGAGAATGTGGTGGGAATTGAAGTCACCAGCCAGAATAACATGCGATATGTTTATGTTGGTACTTGTACGTTGCGTACGTTTATGCGTACGTTTATGTTGGTACTTGTAATAGTGCTGGAAATTCATGCAGTGCCCACGACCTAGACGGAACGGCGACTTGCGCAGGTCGTCAACGAAGGTGGCTGGCTCAGAACCAAAGCCCACGACCACATTCTCTGTCTCGCCGGCTTCGATTTCAGAAGCGTTTGTTGCACGTTTCCCATGCGACGACGCATTGCCATGATCGCCGCGACGTCGTTTGCTCTCACTGGGATTAAACTGTAAGGCGCAAGCCGACGCTATTTCGGCAGAGGCCGCCGTGCCGGTGTTTTCTTCGAAATAGAGGATGGGGCATTCGGCAAAATTGTAGGCACCGCGTCTGGTCGAAGCGACGGCCTTCCTTTGGGACCCGAACGTCCGCTCCACTGATTACGCGCACATGGTCCCTCTCAATGAAACAAGGCTCAAAGTGGAGCTCACACACGGCGCAAACGGCATCGAGGGGCTTGTCGAGCCGGCATAAATTTTTTCTCCACACAAACCGTCGCTCTTCGTCGCTTGGAGCTTTAAAAAGCGATATTTTGCGGCCTTCATTCGCGCGGGCGTGGCCCGTTTTGCACCCCGGCGCGTAGCAGTGATTTACACGCCTCTTTTCTTCCACTTAGGTCACTCAACGTGGCACAATTCGCAGCCGCGAACGAAAGAGTCCGAGCATGCGAACTTTCTTCAAGACACTGCCGGGGACCAGATGGAAGACGCGCGCGTTCGTTTGTTCGCGCGTGCCGCGTCTCTCCTCTGTAGCCCGGTGGCGCGGCCGCGCGTTCAAGGCTATGCGACGCCAGCGACGCCGCTACTTTCTACAAAAAAGGGGACACCACTTTCCAAGGCGCTCCGGCTTCGGTTGCGCCACTCAAAATATTCTAGTTCACTCTAACGCCGTGACGCCAGACTATAGGTTCTCCACATGGCGCCGGCGTAACTTAACCGCGTCGTGCGTGGTCGGGCGTGCACGCTACGCCGGACTACATCTAGGCCTTTGCACTCTCTCCGTGCGATTGGGACATCCGGAGAGTAACCCGCCGTAGCGCAATCTGGGAGGCCATGCTCCAATGCCACCATAGTACGTTAAGTGAATTTACAATAGAGAT
>JALIZH010007471.1:0-10724 GCA_030522465.1 Rhipicephalus appendiculatus
CACGCTGCGAATTTTTATTGTTCAACAACGCACAGGAGAAATCTCCCACCGGCACCACCTTGGAGGTCAAGATCCATTGCCATATATACGGGTTGCCAGTGAACGGTTGTGCAGCGCGAGCAGTCGGTTAGCAGGCGTTGCTCGCTAGCAGACTAGCGTCTGCTAGCGAGCAGCAGACGCTAGCAGTCACAGGCAGCGTCTGCTAGCAAACTCGCTAGCAGACGCTGCCTGTGTCGGCGTCGCGAGTCGAGAGAGGGAGAGGGGGGGGCGTAGGAGAGGAGAGCGCAGTGGGAGTGTGGACGATG
The DNA here is from genome assembly GCA_030522465.1 of Rhipicephalus appendiculatus. Classification (NCBI taxonomy): domain Eukaryota; kingdom Metazoa; phylum Arthropoda; class Arachnida; order Ixodida; family Ixodidae; genus Rhipicephalus; species Rhipicephalus appendiculatus. The sequence continues at coordinate 306 of JALIZH010007471.1, forward strand.
CGGGCAGAGATGCCTAGAGAAGAGAGGGGGGAGCGTAGGAGAGGAGAGAGGTGGGACGCGCATGAGCAGTGGGAGTGTGGACGGCGCGGGCAGGGATGCCTAGAGGAGAGAGGGGGGAGCGTAGCAGGGGGAGAGAGGAGGGGGAGGCGCATGCGCAGTGAGGGGGTGTGGTTGCCGCGGGGAGGGATGCCTAGAGGAGAGAGAGGAGGTTTTTTTTTTTTTTGGAAGGGTTTGCGCATGCGCAGTAAGGGTGGTCACGCCGCACACCACCACCACTGGATTAAGCTTCGCCATAAGATGCTTCACATCTAACACCTGCCGGCGCGCACACCTCCTCAACCTATCCTCCTCCTCCTCCGCGGACAACGCCGCACAACGCCAACGCCGGATGCCTGACATAGCCCGACTATGAAATGCATTCGCATTTAAAAGAACACAGACTGCCGAGTGAGAGCACGCGCAACTTAAACAATAGAGTGCCGCAGCCGAGTAGTGGAAATTTTAAAATAAATTGAAAACGTTATGTTCCACAAGCTTTAGAATGTTCCTAAACACCTTAGCATTACGTAATATGAACGCGAAAAACATTTATGAGGAGATGGTAGATGTGGATTCGGAATACTTCAGTTTCGGATGTGTCCAGCAGATGTTCAAAAAAATGGTCATAACTTTCGAATGGCTTAAGATAACTGCATAACTTTTTTCCTAAATCTTCTTGAATGGACAGGGAGCTTGAAAATATGAAATCCCAAAAAATCATTTTTTCAAAAAATGCGTTTTTGAAGGTGGTGGCCTACCTTAACGTAACATACGTTTGTGGACGCTGTTCGCGCATCTGCCCTTGTAGAGACTGGAGCTCCCGTATCCGTTATGAACGCGAAACTTAGCCGGTTACTACGAAAAGTGCCGACGCTTGAGTGACCTTTGCAGTGACATATAGAGGGTCTGTATGTACGGCGCATGGCTCGTGACGCCGCTAGCTCTCGGAGTCCGTGATTTCAGCCGTTGCTTGAGGGTCACCTTTTGCCAGCGTTAAATAAGCGCCGTTACAGTACATATTTTGACCACATGTAGATCTCCCAAAGGCAATCCATCAGCTTTGGCTCATGCCGTCGCCGCAACTAAAGTTGATCAAGATTATGCTGAAATTGCTACCATAATCGACCTGTTACAGAGACGCTAGTTTATCTGATGATCCTCTTTTAACCCTTTACGGCCTGACCCGCACAAATGTGTGGGTCAATAAAGACGCTCACGAAACGGCACATGTTTCAGTTTCGGTTTCATAGCTCTGTGCCACTGAAGTCAATGTTTACGGGAATATATCTGTTTCAGTAGTTCAATAATTTCGGCACCAGAGGGCGAGTAATCTTCCGCGAAAAATGCCGTCTGAGCACGTGCGCCGACAGCAGCTACCTCAGGCATGCAAATCAACGCTTCTTCTTGTTATACATTTTTTTTCGGGAGTGTATGCATATGAAAGGAATAATGAGACTTAGAAAAACATGCTTCGCTAAAAAAATTACGCGTTCCTACCACACACGCTGTGTACACCCGCGTGAAAAAGTCACCCGCACGTTTGTGCGGGCTGCTTTAGTCCTCGTCAAATGCACGGCAGAGCGGCGCAGGTTGGCTCATTCGCGCGCGGTTGCGTCTGCGCATTCTATTTTTTTATTGCGAATAGCTTTCTTGACATCTTATTGGCACTTTCTTGATTGGTGTTTCCTGATGTTTTCTTATATCTGAAATTAGCGACGCGAAGTGATGTGCGGGAATTGTGATCACCATTGACGCAGAAAATATTTATTTTGTGAATGTGTTGTGACAACATGCATTATATTTCAAAGAATTAGATTTTGCATTGCCTATGATATAGAGGTTCAGTATCGCCAGTGAAATTCTAAAGATAATAAATAACATTGAGGGTTAAAATTGCTAAAATTATCTAACTTAGGGAACAAGCTTCTGTGGGCGCTGAATTTTCTTTTTTTTTTTTTTCACATGCCGAGATTTTCAAACCAGAGAATTAAGAAGACATAGACATAGAAGAGATATTGAGCCTCCTGATGTCTTGCGTCAGATTTGGGTAGGGACCACGTTGACGAATTGACAGATTCATATTCGTTGTTGGAGCCAACTTAGTGCTGAAAACGGGAGTATGGAAGGCGAGTTTTTGAGCAGTCGCCTCCGTAATAACTGAGCGAGGTCACCACTCACCCTATCCTGTCAGTTTCAGTGAAATTGATGTCTTTTTGGAAGAACACATTCGGCTACAAAGCATCACCTGCTTGGAAGTGGTGAGACAGCCGACGTTCTTGTTGTTGTCAAGACTCCTTTACCAACTTTCTGACACTAATTTAATCCAACGATCTTTGAAGTTACGGCTGACAAAACGGCAGTGTGCCCTAGTTGTAAACATAAAACAGCTTTGCAAGTAGCTGTGCAAAAGATCAAGCAGCTTTTGGTATGGACCTGATCATGGGCTGCATCCGATTTCTGAGGAACTTTGGTCGTCACCAGGCGCCCAAGAATTGAAAGCGGAAAGAAAAATATGTCACAAGATCAATCCTTAGACATCTTTACTGGAGTGTAAAAGGCGCCCGGCATAGCCAAGCGATTAGACTCAGCTATACGTATACCCCTGACGATCAGTATACAGCTTGACATCTGCACATCACTGCAGGCTGTCAAGTGTAGCTTCTTGTTCAAGGACGCGTTGTATAAAGTGCAACTTATACTTGTGTCTCACAAGTGACACACAATACTCTAAAATGTTGCATTCGCAGCGCTGACCATGCATTTTTTTGCTTTGTCTTAGCCGTTATGAGTGTATTCCTCGCTGCAGTGAATCACATGAATAAAAGCCCAGCCCGCACATAAGTGCGGGTCTGTTTTCTGGGGCAAAAACTCCAATTCTTACAGTTTAACCTTTGAAAACTTAATTGCCATAGAGCAAACATCAATAATTTTTTAGCAAGTTAGCAATTCTTCCATTATATTTTTTCTCGGGCAGGAAAAGGTTAAAGTCTTTCACACACATTTCCGTTTTTTTTTTTATTGAGTCTATCTCTCTGTCACCACAGATTCACCTGAGGGAAGTAGCACATCAAAAGTTACTGTTCAAGCCGACCTTACTGAATTCACAGTCCTATATTTACTTTAATTGAAGGGAGCATAGTGTTGAGGAGAATGAAACGCCGCGCTGAAATGCAATAGCAAATATATTACAATGCATGCTTCAGCCGAATCGTTAATAGCTTATTACGTGAAGTTAACGATAGTGAACGAGGGAAACAAACAAGGGAACTGAAAGGTGTCTTGGAATTGGGGGAGAAGCCAGGGGAGCTTCAAGAGATAGACGTCTTTCCGGGGATCATTTTGCAAACCTCATAAACGCAAAGGAACCCCTTTAGTGCGGATAGAGTAGAACCACGCCAGCAGGACAGAGGTAAGATGGAAGAAAGCGTTGCTGCAGGAATAACCTGTGGCCAGGGAATCAACCGAAAGTAATGAAAGAAGTACGAGAAATATGAGAAATGACCCACGTTTCTAAAAGCCACAACCTAAAATTTTTGTGCGACTTTCAACTACGAAAGTTGCCGTTAGCGGAGTTTTGTTCGGCCCCGCGATGGCTGCCGATGGCGAGACGATGTGCAGGATAAGAACTCGCGAAGGATAAAAGAGAAAAAAATCAAAAACAGAAAGGAAATAGTAACGGAGGCAAATACCAGATAAACAAAAAGTACAAAAAACAAAAGAAAAAGAAACAGAATAAATGGGGCGGTTTCGCTTCTTCCTATGGCATACGGTCCCTCAGGGGCACAGGCTCAATTTTTCTTCGCCTCCACTTCACTGAATTTATCGCTTTTTTTTTCTTTCATCTGTGTGTGTTTTTCTATCGGTTTCATTCAACATGAGCGCTTGACGCTCCTCTGCACAACCCCTCCCCTCCCCTTTTTTTTCGCATGTCAATTCTGAACGCGCGACGGTGTTAAGATAAATGACGGCGAAATGCTCTGGAGAGTGCGAAGTAGGAACACGATCCCGAAAATCACCTGGGCACATACTGGCTACCGCTGCTACTGTCCGTGCCTCCATCACCATTTTCTTGTTTCTGACGTCGTTCCTTTCAGGTCAGCGGCATGACCGCAAAATATTGGTTCGTGCCGCGACTGAGTCTCGCCGGACGGGCACTCCTCCCCTCCTCGTGTGGAGGAGGGTGAGGAAGTGTCTTATGGTGGAAGCAGTGGCTGCCCGCACGCGTTGCGCACAGTACGTATACAACCGTTTCGAGGAAATCGATTGTCTTCGTCTAAGCTGGGAGCAACTCTTTCCTGCTGCAGCCGCAGAAGAAAAGGGGGAGGTTTTTGCAGCACATCAAGCTTCTTCCTGCTGTTTCCATTGTGGTCGTTTTTTTTAACATTGTCGGAGAGAAGCTGTGCGCTATCCTCAAGCAATGTGTAGAATATATCCATGAGTTATTAACATTTGGCATCTTCAGAAGTTAGGTTGGGTTTAGAGAGGAAAACGCGAGTGATGCCATGCTGAACATGATGGTGTTATGGCGTTTTAATGCACCAAGGACCAAGTGCGGCCAAGGAGCGCCAATAATATGAATGATCAGTAAACAATGATAATTGCAATAGAAATGAATAGCCTAACATGGTTACCGAGATTCATTGTGTAAATGCTCAATGTATATATAGACTATTTTACGGATGGGTTTTGGTGCCGTCACGTTTTTTGGTTAAGCTGATACGGTTAAGCTGGTGTCGCCAGCTTAACCGTTTGCTATCTTTAACAACTAAACGAATGGTGCTACGTTAGAAGCGTACGTATGAATCCAGTTGGTTAGTTGCATACAAATAAGAGAACATTACATTAATATCACAAGGCGGTGACGCCTATGTCTTATGCACAACTTTCCAAAGATTAAGACCATGACAACGTTTCATGGCATGGCATATGGGTATTACACCTTCACACAATCTATAACTAAGGATTACTCCCCAATCTTCTGAGCCACGTACGCATTTTAAAGGGCACATTTTTTTCCGCACGGTCAGAAAATGCTGCCGATCGGTAGTGGAGGCTCCCGAGAACTTGAGAGCCCAACATTATGGAGAAGTACGGCGCCTGGAATATACAATTAATTCTAAAAGATAGCTCGAAATCACTCCCTCTTTGCTCTACAAATGATGCAACAAAACACAAATTACAGCGCCATGCACCCAATTTCCACTCCCGTTGGCTGACTTGAGCATCGTGAGCTGCATAGTCCCCATGACCACCACGGTATGCCGCCACGTGCCCGCGCGCCCGCTCGCGATCGCACTGAAAGTCAGCCGCGTGTTAGAAGAAAAAAAAGTGCTCAATGTCATGACAAGCGCTGACTTATGGACGCATTGTCTTGCCCTCTTGTCAACGCCCTCCCTGCATAGATTTCAGTGCGTTGACTCGTATGGAACAAGACGTGCTTGAACGTGCTTGAAGCGTGCGACAAATCTCTTACACTCCGCTCGTAGTTGACGAAATCTAAAAAAAATTGCGGCCATCGATTCGTCAGGCAACAAGTTGTTTTATTGAAGCCACTAGACGATTACTTGGAAAATGGTTGCAGGGCGTCTTTAAAACTTGCTAGTCATATCGATGCAGTTGCGTATTCCTGTTTTTTCGTTCTTGACTTTTGTACGGTCTGCGTTAATTAGCACAAAACTTTCTCGGTAGTATTGTTAGAGCATTATACACATGTACATTCATTATAACATGTTAAATTACTCATATATTGCATTGTTCTTTGTAATATGTCTTTTCTGATTTCTAAGCGTGTTGGCTACGAATCTTCTGCTACCGGATGATGAAAACGGCAAAAAAGGCAGCGAAAAGGAAAGCCCTCGTTAGGGTCAAATTTTCCCAGCATAATTTAGCTTATGTCATACGCAACCACCTTCTCAGTGATGCTGTTGAAACACCTACCGTGAGCGATGCGTCACTGGTAAAAATGAGGAGAAAAATTTGAAGGACACTTTGTACATTCCAAAGTGTGTTCGGCGAAAGCGTGTGGCCATTCCACTGACTATGCCATGTCTTTTTTCTTTTACTCTCTCACTGGGATAACACGCAAACCGAATGGGTGCGTGTTTTCTTCTTTAATTTTTTACCGCGAATCGCAGCGAGACGCGCGACTCATCGTCCTCTGTTCGCATGCGCTATGCCTGGTTCACGGTGGCGGCACGGCGGCTCGCCGTTTGCTGTTTACCGTTTGCCGTTCTGAGGCCGCCGTGCGCGGGCTGTTTCGTTCGCGCACGTCTGCCGTTCTTTGCCGTTCGGAGAATAGGTCCGAGACCCATTTTCGTGCCGTTTTCCGTTTGCCTGAGAGCGACGTGGCCAATCAGTGATGGAGGATCTACATCGGTCAGCCGCGTCGTTTGCTTACGGCTTTCCCGTTGTCCGTGTCTGCTGCGGGACGCTTCGAGCTGCTTGCTTCTTGCTACGCAGTTTTCACGGTAAAAGTACTGCTGTCGTCCGCCTTGTTGTCCGGCATCGTTCCAGCAGTTAATAGAGTGCTTTAGTTTGTCTAGTATTGAAAAACGCGCAGCGTTAAACCAAATAACGGTTCCCTATGCTGGCGCCTGGATTAGTGGCGCCAGCTATTCAGGATTAAAAACAACTAAAAAATGCGTAATTTATGCCCTCCGAGATTCGGGTAGCGCCCATCCCCACTCGCTAAGCCTACAACATCGATTATTTGAGTATGGCTCTAAAAAACGGTGCCGAATCGATCCGAATACTGTGTTGTCGAAGCTTAAGGACATGAGTCTAAAGCGAATGGAAGCATCCCTTCGAAGCTTACAAGCTACGGAGCGCACGGCGGCCGCTTGATAGATTCGAGGTGATCAACAACTGGATTCGGAAGTGCAGCCATGTTTTACGGAGGCGCGAATGCCTCGCTGGCGGAGCTTGCCGTGCACTTTGAACAACTCTCTCGCGGCCGGCGGCGGCCGACGGTCTACGGCACCGCGCCGTTACGGCAGGCTTGCCGCCACCGTGAACCAGGCATTAGTATTTTCTCGCGCTTTGCGCATCGCGCAAGCGCCATCCGCGTTCCAGCGCTTAAATTGACGGACCCTTTGTAAATTCTAAAGTGTATTCCGTGGACGCATGTGTCCATTGAGACGGCGTCGGTCAGAATGATTGCAAGGGCTGGGCACAGCGACGCTACGCAAGCAAAGCGCGAGCGCTGTAGAGTCCGACGCGGTTCGGATGGACGGGACGGACGGACATGGACGGACAGACAGACAGACAGACAGACAGACAGACAGACAGACAGACAGACAGACAGACAGACAGACAGACAGACAGACAGACAGACAGACGGACGGACGGACGGACGGACGGACGGACGGACGGACGGACATGGACGAAAAGACGGACAGACAAGAGAGACGGACGGATGGATGGACGGACGGACACCGGATGGACGGACGGACACCGGACGGACGGACAGACGGACGGACAGACGGACAGACGCACGGATGGACGAACGGGCGGACGGACACCGGACGGAAGGACGGACAGACGGATGGACGGACGGACGGACACCGGGCGGACGGACACCGGACGGAAGGACGGACAGACGGATGGACGGACGGACGGACACCGGGCGGACGGACACCGGACGGACAGACGTACGGACGGACGGACACCGGACGGACGGACGGACGGACACCGGACGGACACCGGACGGACGTGAGCATGAGACATTAAATGCTTTCGCCTTAATAACGCTGCCACCTTAAACGTGCAAAGTTCACCGCTGTTAAGGTAGGTATTACACCTACAATTATAGAAGCTAGTCTCTATAATCATAACGCAGGGTGGGCTAAAACAGGTGAATTTTTCGTAAGCTGAGGGGGTGGGAGAAAGAAAAACAGGGCACGAAGGACGTTTAAGGCTGGTTCACACCGGCGACTAGCACCCGGTCGTGCGACCATTTGCGACTGGCGACCAAAAAAGCGACTGAAAGCGACCGATCTTCACACCGGCAGAGGCTGCATGCGAGCGACCGGAAGTCGCAAACCCAGAGAGTCACGCCCGGATCTCGTTATCAGCGAGCCAAGGGAGCGCAATAAAAAAAAGAAAAGAAAAAGCGACGAGCCCGGTTGTAAACAAATGCTGATGTCACTTCTGGGCTTCGCTGATTGGTTCCAGCCGTCCTGCGACTGCAGTCGCGCAACTGAAAAGTCGCGCAGCAGCGACTGAGCAAAAGCAGTCACTTTGCGACCGAAGCGACTGTTTGCGACTGTTTGCGACCAGTCGCAAAGCGACTAACTTGGTCGCGCGACCAGGTGCTAGTCGCCGGTGTGAACCAGCCTTTACACTTTAATGACTGAACGCGAATTATATTTAATGTAACTGAGCCCGGCTGTGTTTTTTTATTTCGGCGTTAGTTTCTTTATCAGTACGCTCTCCCCCCCCCCCCTTTTTTTTTTAGATGCGAAGCATCTTATGCTCGGGGCTCTGTCCGTCCCACGTCCGCCGTCCCGCGTCCGCCGTCCCGCGTCCGCCGTCCCGCGTCCGGCCACTTTCATGAAGTAGGGAAGCACCCATTATGCGAACCAGAACGCTGTAGTACTATGAAGGCCGTCAACCCACTACTACAGTCACCAGAGTCATGGCCTGAGAGCACAGAGAGGCTGCTTAGCAATGGCTAGGCAAGGTGGTGTCTGCCGCCCAGGTTGACCCCATTCCTTGAGTCATGGCCGAGAGCAGAGAGAGGCTGCTTAGCAATGGCTAGGCAGGTGGTGTTTGTCGCCTAGGTTGACCCCATTCCTTAATCTTGCTTGCATGTGTTTGGAGGGGGGGCTTAGTCCGTCCCTCCTTCCCCGCGTCCCACACCACCACAGCGCATGTGCGTCCCCTCCCCCCTTTCTCTCTCCTACGCTCACCCTCTTTCTCTCCTCTAGGAATCTTCTACTCTACGGAGCGGCCCCCCGCGTCCCACAGCGCGTCCCCTTCCCCTATGCTCTCCTACGCTCACCCCCTTCCTCTACTCTAGGAATCATCTACTCTACGGAGCGGCGCCCGCGTCCCACATCCCCACAGTGCATCCCGCGTCCTCTCCCCCTCTCTCCTCTATGAATCCTCTACTCTACGGAGCGGCTCCGGCGTCCCACATCCCACAGCCCATGCGCGTCTTCTCCCCCTCTCTCCTCTAGGAAATCCTCTACTCTACGGAGCTGCTCCCGCGTCCAACACCCCCACAGCGCATGCACGTCCCTTCCCCCTCTCTCTCCTCTCCTACGATCCCCCCCGTCCTTTCCTCTAGGAATCCTCTACGCAGCGGCGGGCACGACAGGTGGTGTGACAGCTGCATACTCCGCTGGGGGCGCCACGGTAGTTCCGCGGTATGAAAATGACGGAGCGCGCGCCTCATTCTCTCTCCTGCGCAGTGCCGCGATGAGCGCCCGGACCGATGCCGCGAAATGAAGAGGTGGCGACGTTCCTCCCGCTCAAGCTAATTATCTCCCCCGCTGCTTCGCATCCACACATGGTTCCCTTTAGCGGGAGATGGGGAAGTTTTTTTTCATTAGCGGCGTTGTGTCTAAAATTCATATTTTCATTTAATATAAATGGGAAACTAAGGACAAGCAAAGTGTAAGCAATGCTGAGGTGGACTTGGTGTTCTTGTAGCCACCGTACCAAAATGCATAACCTAAAGGAATAAGCAATTTATCAGAAGATAACAGATTATAAATTAGTACGTAATAATAAGGCTTCCAGCACCATGAATTGTAAAAAATTAGTTCTAGCAGTGCTAACATAAATATCTTTGTACGACGTTTCTGGTTCATCCGAGCCAGAAAGAACAACGGCTTGACAAAACGTGGCCGCCACGCCACGAATAACGTGCTTGAAGAGTGTACCCGCAATGGAAAACGAGAAGTTCTATCAGAAGCTATGGCTAAGCTGTATTGCGATGACTCTGATTATAATCCGTCGAAAATAATCATTTGAAGGCAAGGTTCAGTTGCTGCGTTGTGCGTCTTGAACATGCGGAGCGATATGACTGCTCCATCCTACAAGTGGCCTGGCACCGTGCTGCACGGAACTACCGAGTTTTGAAGCCAGTGTTGTCGGTCGATAAAAGAAGCAGCGAGACATCCATCCTACTCGATCCTCACTTGCGACGCCGATAGGTCAAAGACGTCGAAAGCGACACAACTGGTAGCAAGTTCCCGAGCGCCTAAGCGCGAGCACGAAAGAGATGCGAAAACGTATAGCAGCCAACAGAGATCGAGAGGCTGGAACTTCTCGAAGGTCGTTTCGAAAGGCGCCGAAGTAAGTACACAAGAAAACCTAGACTCGCATGCCAGTGCACAGCCAAGAATAGAAGTGAGAGTGTCAGAGACGGTGTCT
>JALIZH010007472.1:0-117031 GCA_030522465.1 Rhipicephalus appendiculatus
CAACATTGAGGTGGTCTTAGTAAAAATATGCTCAATAGCAGATTGACTAGCAACCTTTATTGGCTACTCACTCAGAAAGTTTTATCAAATTACTCTTTGTTTTAAGACAGAAAAAATAATTTTGAATTTGCGTTCTACCACTCTCTGCGTTTGCACGTGTTTATACGTCGTAGCCAATGCGTCCTAGCGGTATTTACAAACTGCACAGACGCGGGCAACATCTAGACAACATAATGAACTTTGTCCGTGCTTGTTAAATTATTGACTGCTTTTATTAGTCTGAGTCAACGAGAAATGCGAAACCTACTAGACTGCATTTAACCACAGGCAGCCGTCCGCTGACGGCCTGCACCATATGCTTACGCAGCACCGGGAAGTGCCACCAATGTGTGCAACACGCCGGTTGTGTGCAACACAACACAACAAACCAGATGCCTTCGCTGTATCGAGTAAAATAACACTGCGTCTTTTTTTTTTTTTTGTGTGAGGACGAAATTTTAATGCGAGAGCGTTAAAGGGCTCGTTTCGCAAAAATTCTCGCGTCGTTCTTGGCGTCGTTGGTTGTGAGCGACAAATCAGCGTTGACCGTCAGGGAAAAATGGAGAAAGATGCAAACAAATAAATAAAAAAAATTTCGTCTTGAACGAGACTCGAACCCAGGCTGTCTGCGCGGGGAGTAGCTGTTCTACCACGGAGCTATGACACTGATTGAAATTGCTTCGCAAAAAAAAAAAAAAAAGAAAGAAAGAAAGAAACACAGTATGTGAATGTTATGTAGTGAAAGCAGTCTCCTTGACGCATGTAATATTACCTGGCAGAACCGTAGAATTGCTCCAGGCGTCACAACATGTGAATTGCGCAACGATTGGGTGTTTCAAAAAACTCTCCGCGTACAAAGCACTGAGGCATAATTACTTATCATTGTCAGCAATAGCATCAACAAAGTGCCCAGCTGCGCAGGTGAACGTGGCACCTTACAGATGTCTAGTGGGCGCTTCTGAACAGTACTAGCACGGGTGTGCGCTACACTCAACGTTTTTATATTAGCTTCAGTTGGCAAAGAGCGCGGCCTTCCAGTGCCGTAGCGGCTCTTCGCGATTGCCAACCAGACGGGGACGCTGCGGTCGCGTTAGGATTAGCGACGCCAGTGACCACTGCCTCAGCGCCTAAATTTCACTTCCGACGCTGTCGGACATGACGTCATTGCCACCACTGAAACAGCGCCTACGGCGAACGTGGCCTCAGAGACAGCAGTAAGCATCGATCTCGGAAGCGAAGTTGTGAAGCGCTACTAGCACCGCCGCATGCTCGCGGCAAGGAGGAGAGAGCTGGGGAAACTGCTTCTCGGCTCAAATCAGTGGCGTAGCCGGGGGGTGGCACACCGGGCACGTGCCCCCCCCCTCGAAATTTTTTTTTCGGCATGGCATACATAGCGAAAAATGGCCATTACGAGGAGGTGCCCTCCCCGAAATCAAGGGAGGTGCCCCCCCCCCCCCCGAAAAAAATTTCTGGCTACGCCCCTGGCTCAAATAATAATAATTGTTGGGGTTTTACGCCCCAAAACCATGATATAGTTTTGAGAGACGTCGTATCGGGGTGCTGCGGAAATTTCCACCACCTGGGACACCTTATGTGCGCCAAAATATAAGTACACGGCCGTCCTTTACACATTGCCGCCATCGAAACGCGCATTTCGGCTTAAGCCGCAAACTGTTTATGCAGTACAGTACATTGTCAATCTGTTCAAGCGAGGTGATTCGGTTGCATCATGCATTTCACAGACGTTTTTCTCAACCTTTTTATCCGTAGCTCACATGATGTTTACTTTCAGCCTTATCAAAAATGTGAGCGAGCCGCAATTTCAGCTCAAACGTTATGGCGCAGCACACGTAGTCTCGGTTGGGTACCACGTAGCTGAAAAATGAACTGCTCTACAGTGATCATTAATTCTGCTTGTTCTTCGTGCTCGAATCAACATTCTCAGCCGTGGAAATCATATAAAAATTTACCAGTAATATAGCAATACACGCTTGAGAATTTTTCCGTGATCAATACAACAAGTGGGCTACAAAAAAATGTAGTTTTGAAAAGGTCCCGCTATATAAAAAAAAAAGGTTGAGAAAAACGTCCGTGAAATGCATGATGCAACCGAATCACCTCGCTTGAACAGATTGACAATGTACTGTACTGCATAAACAGTTTGCGGCTTAAGCCGAAATGCTCAAAGGGCTCCACCACGCACGAAACGTTGTTCAGCAAGCCTCATACGGATTGCACGTTCTATGTAAATGTAGGCAATGTTTTTCACGAAAAATACTAATTAATCTTTATATGTATTCATTCATTCACACATAAACTACTGCATTACTATATGGGGTTGCACGTACAAATATCACCTTAAATCCGTACTAATTATCCAGAAAAGAGTTCTTCGCATAATAATTCCTAATAATATGCATATCAGAGGCGACGATTTGTTCCAAGATATTAATGTGTTAAGTGTCCACAATCTAGCTATTACAATATTGCTTCCATAATATACAGAAAAAAATTGGGGGGCACCTTAAGCTTCGCCTTTAAGAGTTGAAGGCGATAGCAATATCCTGTCCCTAGATCGTACTTCAACCACTTAGTGCATACTTGCTATGCACCCAATACGTGGTCTTGAAGCAATAAGCGCAGTAAGATGTGTGCCTTTTGTAATGGGTCGCCGGCTTTCAACATAGAAGTCGTTATGATATGCACGTGTTGTGACGCCCGATGGCACTGTACGCTTGTACCATGCAATATTACTACGATATTACATGTTGTATTGTGACGTATGTATACAGGACGCGTGTGTTTGTGAAGCAAGTTATTTTGACTCTATTTCCAAGCAAATGAAGTTATTTTCGAGGTATTTCCAAGCGTACTCGTGACAGTGTGGTAGAGCACCTGCTTGCCACGCAGACGGCCTGGGTTCGATCCCCACTCGGACCCCGAAATTTTCATTATCTATTTTATTTGCATCTTTCTCGATTTTTCGGTCACGGACAAGATGGTGATTTTTCGCTCGCAACCAACGACGCCGACGCCGGAATTTGCGAAACGAGCTCTTTAATGCTATCGTGTTAATATTTCACGGTAATCTCGCCTTACTGTCAGTGTCCCTTCGTCTGTCACCCCGAGTTGTCGAGTGTTTTTCACGCTACAGTATTTTACTAACTAAAATAAATACTAATTACGGCCGTCAAACTTTGAAATTTAGAGGAAGTACAATTTGGACTAACCTTACTACTAATCTAATGACAGCCCCGTCTCTTCACTCTTTCCTCGCACAACTAAACAAATCGCTTCATATCAATTCATACTGCCATATTCATTTGTAGTCATTATTTCCCGATATGTTCATATTCGCACTTATACATATTAAACAATGAACTCATGTTGCTTTAACTACATCTCATTATCATATGAGTCATGTTTTTATCGTTCAGTAACGGTGACCATTTTCTATGCAACCATATTCTGTGCTGATATCTATTATTTCCTGTGCATTTGATAACTATATATTCCCTTCCCATGCTGTTGCCATATAGAGTTCTTAATGTTATAATGCCGTTAGAGACCCTTTAACAATTTTGTTGGGTCCCTAAAAGTGTAAATCCATGTACCATAAAAAATAACGAAATAAACTTCAAAAATAAACTTCAAACTCACCCCAAAAATATAGATTGATATCCTGTCAAACAATAAGAAATAAAGAAAACGTGCTCACAAAGGCTGTATCACGATATGTACAGCGCAATTTCAATCCTGTCTGTTGAGCTTTACATTGCTCCATCACGCATTACCGGCTCGCCCGAAATGCGATCCATTTGCACTACAATGATCTTTCACATTAGACTCATCATAGTTGCCACTGCTTTCTAGCATAATGACGGTGTTTGGCGCAGCTTCTCCAGCATCGTACAGCATGGTACACCATCAGTTTCCTCACCCACCATTCCCTCGCTGCTTTCCAGCGTTCGCGCGATAGTGGGCGCAGTCTCCTAACACTGCCCAGTATTTTACTGCTACTCTCCACCATCGCGCACCATGCTTTCCACCTTACCCATGTCCCGTACATCGTGCCATCTACAACTGTCCGCCACAGTTCACTAGAAACACCATGATTTCCTGCATACCCAGCATTATTTCCACAGTATTCACGATATTTTCCAGTATCCGCTATGATAGTTTTTTCCAATGGGGTAGGCATTCTAAAATAGTTGGGATCGGCCAGTGTTGCGCGCACGTACGTTCGTTTCCTGGCTGCACGGTTGTGGTGCCCACCGAGAAGTGCGAAGCCAGGCCAGCAGTTGAGGAGATGACGTGAACAGGGCCCGAATAAGCTATCGCGTTCTACTCTTCAAGCCTTCGTGCTCCTGCCTGCGCTGACAAGATACCCTCTTGCCATGCTACTCTCTCCTCCTTTCTATCTTCTCTTCTTCCTATCCTCTTTACTTCCCCTTCCCCTTCCCTGAGGGAGCTGAGCCGTGCCCCCACGTCGGGAGGCAGAAAATAGCGCCCTTTTTTATCTTCTTCTTTTCCCCAACCACTCTCTCTCTCAAGGCGAAGCTCAAGCGTTCTTTAACTTGATCCGTATATTTGAGGCTCATTATATTGAAACATCAGCTGTACTTTACGTACGTTCGCAGTATACTTGATTACGGTTGTATTTCTTGGGATCCGCACACAGCGTTTCTCACGGAGCAGCTTAAAAAAGGTGCAAAATAGGGCGGCACGGTTTGTACTCAACAATTATAGTAGAGCATTGGGCATGACGCAAAGCAAACTTAAATTATCGTGGCAGGCTTTGCAAGATCGGCGGAGAAACCTTAGGCTGAATTTTTTTTAGGCTATTCACCATTCTAAATGTGGCATTGAGCGAGAAAGGTATATTAAGTTACCCACTTATGTGTCTTCGAGAAGCGACCATGCACTGAAAGTCCGCGAATTTCCTTTCAGAGGTGACGTCTGCAGGCATTCTTTTTTTTTCCCGAGACATAAGAGAATGAAATGCTCTATCGCCTGACATTGCGAACGTTTTGGACAACGATGTGTTTTACCGCGCTTTGTGACTGTGTTCTTTTTGACTGTAACCCCCCCCCCCCCCCCGCTGTAATGCCCACTCGGGCGATGCAGGTATGTACTAAACAAAATAAATAAATTTTGAATCGCTTAATGTTGGAACATCGCTTCTGTATCTTGCTTTGGCCACCTTGTGAAAAGGAAACTTGCGAATACATCTACTGTGGGATCCCTAAAGCTTCGGCAGAGTTTTTCTGCAGAATGATCCTATGCTGTGCGAAAACAGAATTCATGTCTGAAGTAAACGAAGCAAATTGGACAAATGTGACATTAAATTTGTGATAGAACGTGGATCGTGCTTCGCGCCGCCTGACAGATGCAGTTCAACACTTTTGTGTATTTTTTTTTCTTGTAGATAGCAAATGATGTTCGTTAGCTTAACAAATATGGATGTGACGTCATATCAAGCGAGTAAAGTTTTTTTATCATTATGCCATTATGCGCGATTCTCAAAGTACGCTTTTAGGGTGCATCCTAAATCCGTACTTTCAGTTTATCAAAATAAAAAAATTCATAGCATATGCCACGGGTAAATAAGAGGTTGGGCGAAGCTCCTGAAGCAATCATAGTTGCACCGTGAAATCTTCAGTGGTTTCGCCCAGCAGTAATCAAAGCGATAGCGTGTATGAAATTGTGTTTTATTCAAACTTCAATGAACGGTTGTCTTTTCGCCTTCATGATTACCGCCTTATGGTCGGTGAAATGGAGCGATAGCGGTTCTTGCACGGGCGTGACTTTAAAGTTCGCAAATACGACGTCTATGCACGTTCCCCTGTCCGTGGATGGGGTTCGGATGGTCAAAGGCCACGCAGGTGAGTCCATACGTGAGGAGCATGTGCTGCATCAACCAGTCGTGTTGGGTTCGGTCGGCGACGTTGACGTTGAGATCGGCCACTAGAAGGAACGGCACGTTCTTGTCGTACTTGCTCATGGCGTCCTTGATAAGGGCCTTGACTTCCCAGTTGTCGAGGTTCGGTGGAAGATACATCGTCATGACGACGATACCGCCGTAGTCGACGACCACGTATTCGCCGTTCCAGAGCACCTCTTGCCTGACGTGATGCGCCTCTTGTCCGCGCTTGACGTAGATGGCCACCCCGCCAGCAGGGCTTTCGGACTCGTACACGCACCCGACGGGCACGTAGTGGTTCATGTAAGGTTTCACGGCATTCCACGTTTCGGTGAAGCACAGGACGTCGACGGCCATGAGCACCGGGTCGCGTTCGACGTCATCTACGTGCGCGCACAGGGACATGACGTTGAGCAGGGCAAACGTAAACTCCGTGTTCGGGTCTACGCGGTCTCGCAGGGCGCGAAGGTATCGCTTCGTGACGGGGGGTCAGCCTGTGTTGGTCTAGTCGCTGAAATTCGTTGGCGATGGCTCTGTCTTCGTTGTTGTGCCTGTGGTGGAAGCGATGATCTCCCTTGGCGTTAGTGAGGTACATGTTATTTATATCGGGGCACCTGGTGAGCCCGACGTAAACGAGCTTTTGTGGATGCGTCTTATTGTACTCGTAGACTATTGACGTGTACGTCCCGCCTTGTGATTTATGGACGGTTATTGGCACTCGCCTGTACGAGCGGCAATTGTTTGCGTTTGCAGGCGACGCCCGTCTTGCGATCCAGGGTGATGATGGCGACTCGTGGTTCGACTGGGACCCACGAGGCGTCGACGGCGTATCCGTTTCGCTTGGCTTCGCTGAAGGCCTGCTTGGCACGGAGTCGAGTGAGAGTGCCCGTGGCCGCGCTCCCGTCAAAGTTCATCCACACCCGCCTGGGAAAGTCGCCCGCGGGGCTCTTTTCGTACATCATGAGGATGCCTACCGCCCCGTTGACGAGCCCGTCGACGACGTCAATGTTTGTGGTGATCATGTACGGTTTTCCAACCACGATCATGATCTCGCGGGGCAGGTTGGCAAACTCGGTGTGCGACATCTTGTCCACCTTGGCCCTGGCCTTCTTGAGAGCTTCTTGGTTTGCGTACCCGATGTAGGCGTCTTCTGCTCGCAACGTCACGACGTCGTCGCCTTTCTGCATGGCCACGAAGGTGTTGAACTTGGCCACCTCTTCGTTAGAGTAGAAGATTCTTATGGCCGAGGGCACGCTCACCAGCGCTTCGTCGGCGGTGACGAACCTGCTCTCGAGGAGTCGCACCTCTCGATCGTCGAGCTCCCTTCCGTCTCCGATCTTTGTGAGCAGGGCCGAGAACGAGGCGTCCGCTTGCCTGACGACCCGCACGAGGGGGGATGTAGTCGAGGTACTGCCACTTGATCGTGGACCCGAAGAGTCCGCCCGCCTCGCGGCACCTCTTGTACACTTCGTTGGCCCGTACGGGCGGCAACTGTCGCAGGTCGCCGCACATGACGACGTCCAAGCCACCGAACGGTTCGTCGAGTCGTTGTGTGATCTGCTTGAGGCGGAGGTCGATGGCGCCGAGGTTGTCGGACGACAGCATGCTGACCTCGTCGACCACGACGCACTTGACGTTTCGGAAGGCGACCCGGAACGTGTTGAGTTCGTTGTCGGACAACGCGACGCCCTTCTTGTTGCGCGTGAGCTTGAACGCCGCGTGCACGGTGGTTCCCCCCGACGGCGACCGCGGCCTTGCCCGTGCTGGCGCACACGACGTAGTACGAGTTGTACGGTCGGGCGTCACCGTTGTAGCGGTTGTAAATGTCCATGAGCAGCTTGAGCACGAACGTCTTGCCGCAGCCGGCGGGCCCCGTGAGGAAGACGCGCAGCGGAGGCGATCCGGGAGTGGTCTGGCGGTGTACGATCTCCCTGAGCAACTCGTACTGTTCGGGGTTGGTCATGCGCATGAAGTTATCGTACTCTTTCCTCCCCATCATGTCCTGCCACTTGCGCACGGCCGGACACGCACACGTCTCTCTGACGAGGCGAACGAGGTCTTGACTGGGCACGAGATCGGCGTCTTCGTCTGTGTCTGCGACGGCGGCCGAAACTGCGGCGGCCTCTTCTTCTTGTCGTTGACGCCGAGACCTGTGCTCTTCTATCAGGTGAGCCACGATGTGGTCGTCGTCGGCAACGTTGTGCCGGCGATGCGTGGCGGCAATGCGCTCCTCGTAGTCTTCGTAAAGCTGGAGGTACTTGTTGTCGAGCACGTCGACCACCTCGTTGCGAAAGGGCACGTAGAGAAGCACCTCCTCTCTCACGTAGTCTTGTGGTTGGTCGGCGGCGCTGTAGTGGCGATATCGGACGAGCACGGGATGTTCGCGGCGACCGTACCCGCTCTTGTACTCGCCGGCAAAGTCGGCGAGACAGACGCCTTCCATCTCGACGGGTCTGGCCTCGTGCTTTTGCACGATGTTCGGCTTCCATACGTCGGTCGATGCGGCGCCGACCTTGGCCACTTACTTGCTCGTTCGTCTTTCGCACCCGGACCCGTTCCACGGGGTAGCAGGTGGGTACGTAGACGACCTGACGGCTCTTTTCGGACATTTCCTGACCGAGGAGGTACCAGGCCGCTTCCTGCGCCGACATCTCGACCCCCCTTGAGCATGGTGACTCCGAGCGAGCGCACCACGGCCGCGTAGTCCGACTCGGGCTTCTCGTCCAGAATCTGCATCACCGCCTTGTGCAAGTTGGACAACCCCCGGTCCGCCTTGTTGACATAATCGACCACATACGTGGCGCAGGCGTAGTGGTCGAGGATGACTTGGAGATCCATGTTGGAATCCAAGACTTTTGCAATCCAGGGGTTGAACGCATTGACAAACTTTTGCGCCGGAGTGCGGCGATGCAGAACGCAGGGGTCGCGAGAAGCCGGCCCTCAGAATCTCCACGTACTCGGTGTCCGAGGCCACACCGAAAATACGTAGAAACTCCTCCAGCGAGTCGAACGAGCCGCGTTCGAGCGCGTCGTGCATCTGCTCGTAGCGCTCCTTGAGCTTTCGCCTCGTGGCCTTTTCGGCCTCGTCTTCGGTCGGCGGGAAGGGCACCACGATGCGCGTCTCGTTGCTGGGCATGAACGGCGCTCCGAAACGACACTTGGTTCGGCCATTCTTGTAGCAGGTGTGCGTGTGGGCATGAATCTGGGTTCGCGGTCGAGCGAGCAGGTCCGTGTCGAGCGTGAGCAGCGTTTCGACCATCTCCAGGGTGCGAGGCATGTGCGACGACATCTCTTCTTCGGGCGCCTCTTCGAGCCACAGAATGGTGTGCACGTGCGCGCTCCCTCACTGCTGGAACTCGACCCGCTTAAAGTAGTCGACGACCACGTAGGGCTTGAAGGGCGAGCAGCGCTTGTCCCTGAACACGTTGAGCACGACGCTGAAGGATGCGATGGGTGTAGATGGCGCACGCAACGGAATCGTCGTTGACCAGCTCGACGCGCTCCATGGCGCTCAGTTCGTTGACCGCTCGTGCTACGCCTTGGGGGGCCCACACGCAGACGTTCGAGAGTTTCCACGAGACGATCCCAGCGCAGTTCGGCGCCAGACAGAGTCAAGAACACGTGAGGCTTCCCTTACTGTCTAATCATGGCAAAGAGCTCCTTTCGGCGATCTTGCCAGTATTGTACAGTGTTCGGTACACCTCTCATGAACCCGAGATCGCGGTTGAGCAGATCGTCTACGAACTCGGAATTCTCGAGCTGCTGCCGCCGTGATCGCAGTGGTGGCCGCGTTCGTCCTGAACGTCATCGTCTTCTCCGAGACTTTGTGTCTCATCACCTTCACGGCCATGTAGAGCACGTGGTCGGGACGCACTCAGCGACGATCGGTTCGCCGAATCTCGCTGCTCGCCTTCGTAAAGTGGGTCGGTCTGGGTCCCGTTATGTTACGCGGCATGCCGAGGTAAATCTGCGGGAAGGACAGCCCCTCGGCGTACACGTCAAAGAGTAGCGATATCGGCGTCTGACCTTCCCCTGATTAGGCCTCGTTCGTCGGCCGCCGCCTTTGCAGCCACCGCCATTGCAGCCTTTCCCGCCATCGCCGCCGTTCCCGCCGCAGCTGTCACCGCATCTGTCGCCGCACCTGCCTCGTCGTCGAAGATCACGGTATGCGCCATGGCGTTGAGCGCAATCACCACCTGCATGGGGTCTTCGAGGTCGCTCACCTGCGGCGCCGGTTCCATCTCGTCGTCGTCGCATACCGCGTCGTCGTCGTCGCCCACGAGCCGCTTCCAGTCCACTCGGATCTGCAGATACTTGTAGAGGGGAGACGTTTCCAAGTGTTTCAGCCACTCGTGCACGTGGCGCTTCTTGACCAGACCCTTCTTGTAGGAAGGTTTGCAGACGAGACGGCGCTTTAGGTGCACGTCGATGGCCGCGTCTTCGGGTACGTTACGAGGCAGACACCGAACCGTGTCGGGAACGCCGATGGGCACGTTAACCACTTGTCCCTTGATCCCGTACTGACCGCCGCCGTGCGTCAACCGTCTGATGCTCATGAACGGAAGCCGAGGTGCGATGAGACGTTCTTCCACGGGATTCAGCGGCGGGAGGTGCGCCGGTTTCGGCGGGTAGCGATACCCGTACGACACGCTCGTTGGTGGGACCTTTCCCGCCACCAGAGAAGTCCTGCAGCTCGAGCACACCTTGTACTCACCGTACTCGGTGTCGGCGGCGGGAAACTCGCGCCGCAGAACGCCGATGGCGTTCTCACGAGCACTGTCGCTCTTGAATCCAGACACCGGCACCAGATTGTTTGCGAACCACAGTCGATCGCACACGTCGCAGCTGTGACCAAACGACACGGCCGCAAGCGCTCGATGCGCTTGGCCGACGCTTCCCGTGCACGAGCAACATCCGGGTCCGCCCGGCGCCGTGCGCGCTTGGCCGCCGCTTCCCGCTCTCGCAGTCCGGAGTCCGCTTCTCGTTGAGCGCGTTTCGCAGCCGTTGAACGAGCCCTCGACGCCTCCGCATCCGCTTCTCGTTGTTCGCGTTTCGCAGCCGCTTCCCGTTCTCGCAGCTCGGGGTCCGCCCGGCGCCGCGCGCGCTTGGCCGCAGCTTCCCGCTCTCGCAGTCAGGGGTCCGCTTCTCGTTGCGCACGTTTCGCAGCGGCTTCCTTGGCACGTACCGTCTCGGGATCCGCTTCCAGTTGAGCCCGTTTCGAAGCGGCGTCCTTGGCGCGCACCGTCTCGGGATCCGCCTGGCGCCGCGCTCGCTTGGCGGCAGCCTCTCGAGCTCGCACCTCGGGACCCTGCCGACGAGCACGAGCCGCAGCGACCTTCCGCACCCGGCGCTCCTCGTCGTCCATGGTCCGCCAAGCAGCACGATCCGGCAAGCGCACTCCTCCACGTACGGCGACGATCCAGGAGCATGAGACAACGGGCGCGAGCGCCTTTCGCTCCCGGCGCAGCCCCGCGCAGCAGAGAATCGGAGAGCAGCGGCACCTCCAACGCCATCTAGCGTCCATTCGCCCAACCGCCATATTGCACACATCTCTATGGGACAGCGCCATCTAGGAAACTAGACGAGAAATGGAGATGACGAGACAGAATGTGTACAGCGCCATCTAGTATATCGTCACCCAACTGCAGTTTGCATGGATGGATGGATGGATGCTATGTGCGTCCCCTTTATAACGGGGCGGTGACATGTCTGCCACCAGGCTCGAAAAAAAACTTTCTTTTTATGGTGGCCTAATGCCTTATCTACATTGATTAAATCTATGTTATTACAGCAAAGAAAAATATAAGTTCACGGTCCATCTCTCTGCTTCTTAAGGCAGAATGACCTTATTTTCCCCCTTCTTCAATTTTGTCCTTTATCTCTACTTTTCTGCCACCAATACTCTAACCGTCTCTTACTTATTTCTATCGCGGACGTGTTCAGCTTTCCATTGTTGTCCCTAAAACCCAAGGCTTCATGTAGACTCGTGTCCACACGTATATCTGCGTGGATATCGCCACATTCAATCAGTACATGTTCCATCGTTTCCTTAGTTCCCCCCACAGCATGTACATTGTTCTTCTTCGTTACAGAATCTCGCTTTATAGCTACGCATTCTAAGGCAACCCGACCTTGCCTCAAACAGTAAAGCGCTTCCCCTTGAATTATCATAAAACCTCTCCCTCCTTATTTCGTTTTTTCCCTTTCGGTAGTCACTGAGAGCCGGCTTCTTTTCCATCGCTGTCATCCAATAAGTCCTCTCCGCCTCTCTGACTTTTCGCTTAATGCTCCTTGTTGCCATGTCGCCCACACTGCTAGCCGTATATTTACTGGTGAGCCTCCTAGTTCTTTTTCTCCACTGCGTGTCGACGCTTTTTCTATACAAATACCTGAAAACCTTCCCTGCCCATCTACTCTCCTTCATTTTCCGCAGCCTCTCTTCAAATCTAATTTTGCTCTGAGCTTCCCTCACTTCAAAACCTGTCCATCCCATATCACCCTTTACAGCCTCATTTGTCGTCTTCCCGTGAGCGCCCAACGCGAGGCGTCCCACAGTCCTTTGATTTACATCCATTCCAGATTGCACCTCTGACTTCATGCACACCACTGAGTTCCCAAATGTAAGCCCCGGAACCATCACACCCTTCCACAGCCCTCGAAGCACCTCGCACCTATTGTATCCCCATAACGCTCTGTGCTTCATGATTGCAGCATTCCTCTTTCCCTTTGTTACCGATGCTTTCTCTTGTACCTCCATATATCTATCCCCCCTCATTTACCCACACTCCGAGGTACTTGTATTCGCTTACCCTCGGTATTTCTTGGCCATGTATTAAGACCGCATGGTCTTCGTGATCATTGAATACCATCAATCCACATTTTGTTGCACTAAAACCTAGTCCTAGAGCCTCGCCCTCCCTTCCGCATATATCTGCCAGCCGCTGTATATCATCTTGACTGTCCGCAAATAAGACAATATCGTCAGCATAAAATAGACCTGGAAGCTTCTGCTCAACCATCGCGCCTGCCTGTTTGTGTGACAGATTAAATCCAATGTTGCTACCTTCTAGCGCTTTTTCCATCCTCACCATGTACAGCATGAATAACAGCGGGGACAAAGGACATCCCTGTCTCAGCCCCTTGCTAATGTCAACGCTGTCCTTGCTGCTTATTCCTTCCCATTCTACACAAACTGTATTTTCTCGGTATATCTCCCTCAAAAGCTGTATACAGTCGTCACCTATGCCCACTTCTTTCAATATATCCCACAAAATTTCCTGATTAACGTTGTCATATGCCCCGGTGATGTCTAGATAAGCTACGTATAAGGGCCTGTTTTCTATTTTTGATATTTCTATACACTGTGTAAGAACAAACAGGTTATCGTCTAACCGCCTGTCGATTCGGAATCCATTCTGGAATTCTCCCAAAATATCCTTTTGCTCTACCCACGTTTCTATTTTTAATTTTACTGCCTGCATCGCCAACCGGTATAGCACCGATGTAATAGTTAGCGGTCTATACGAGCGAATGTTATCCTTTTCTCCCCTACCTTTATAGATTAAGTTCATTCTACTTTTTCGCCAACTGTCTGGTATTTCCCTCTCCTGTAAGCACTTTTCTACGGCTTTCAGCAGTGCTTCTTTAGTGCTCTGTCCTAGTTCGTTAATTAGGCTGACGGGAACCCCATCTAAGCCCGGAGTAGTGCGCTTAGGAATTTTTCCTTCGGCCTTCTTCCAATTGAAATTTTCAAGTACTACATCTTCCTCGGTTGTACTCTTCTGTATACTTTTACTCACCGGGGGAATCCCCTGGGCGACCTTTTTAAACGAATCGGCTGTTACCTTTCGGATGTAACCTAGCGCTTCATACCCTTCCAATTGATTTCCTTCTTCATCTACCATATGTTGTTGCATTGTTACAGACTTCCTACCTAGCGCTTTTAGGTGGCTCCAAAATATCCTAGGTGCGGCCTTCTTCTTTTCGCGAATCTCTGTCATCCAGCGTTCACTTTCGCCTTTAATTTTTGCCTCGACTAATTTCTGCACAATGGATTTTTGCTCTAAATATATTTCCCATACTTGGTTGACTTCATCCTGTGGCCGCTTCTCCTTTTTTGCTTGTCTGTGCTGCCGTGATGCCTCACGTCGCTTCTCGATCGCATCCCGGATTTCTTTGTTCCACCAACTTTTAGATGTGAAGCATCTTATGGCGAAGCTTAATCCGGTGGTGGTGGTGGTGGTGGTGGTGGTGGTGGTGGTGGTGGTGTGCCGCGTGCCCACCCTTACTGCGCATGCGCAAACAGTTAAAGAAAAAATAAAAAAACCTCCTCTCCCCCTCCCTCTCCTCTAGGCATCCCTCCCCACGGCAACCACACCCTCACTGCGCATGCGCCTCCCTTCCTCTCTCCCCTCTTACACTCCCCCCCCTCTCTCCATCCCTGCCCGCGGCGTCTAACTCCCCCCTGCGCATGCGCGTCCCCCCCTCTCTCTCCTCTCCTACGCTCCCCCCCCTCTCTCCTCTACGCATCCCTGCCCACGGCGTTCACACTCCCACTGCGCATGCGTGTCACCCCCTTTCTCTCCTCTCTTCTCCGCTTCCCCCTCTCTCGCCTCGCGACGCCGACGCAGGCAGCGTCTGCTAGCGAGTTTCTTGGTTGAAAAAACCGACTGCTCGCGCTGCACAACCGTTCACTGGCCATCCCGTATATATGGCAATGGATCTTGACCTCCAAGGTGGTGCCGGTGGAAGATTTCGCCTGTGCGTTGTTGAACAATAAAAATTCGCAGCGTGCGCGTTAACTAAAAGCGGAGTGCGGGTCTCTGTGTCCAGTCGGAGTCTTCTGTCTCTCATTGCCCATTAGCAGCGATTGGCATGTTCCAGTAGGAAACACTGTTCCATCACTGCCTGCTTTGCGCCTCCCCAGTTTTCTCTCCTGCGCAACGCTGCGATGAGTGCCAGCGTCAACGCCGCCGCCAGTGTAAGCGTTAGCGCCCGCTGCTTCACATCTACACATGGTTCCCTATAGCGGGAGATGGTGTAATTTTTTTCGCTTTCTCTTTCCTTTCCAAGAAATAGTTTTCTTCTCTTTTTCTATTTCTTTCGTGATTACATGTAGCAGCTCACTATACTTCCAGTCTTTGCCTGGAAGTTTGTCTACTTCTTCCTCGACTCTTGCGGCTATATTAGTTATTTGTTTCTCATTTAAATATGAGCTGCCAATGTTCGGTTCTAGGTTCTTATTTTCAGTTTTATATCCCATTTGTAATGTTATGCGTTTATGATCACTACCCAAGCTGTTAATGCCTTCCTCGTCTATTCTCATCTCTCTAAGTTTGTCATAGATTCCTTCTGTCATGAGACAATAATCAATGCTCGACTGCCTGTTTCCGACTTCCCACGTGATGTGTCCCTCACACTTAGGCCCCGCGTTAACTATTTCAAGACTATGTTGCTCGCAGAGATCTAGCAATAACTTGCCATTGGAGTCTGAATATCCGTCAAGGTCATGTATGTGTGCATTCATGTCCCCTAGAAGGATTATTTCGGCATCATGACCAAATTCTTTAATATCGGTGCTTATGCATTTCACTATCTCCAGATTCTTTTCTCTGCAGTTATTCCCCGTCCACAAGTAAGCTACACCTAGCCACGTTTTCTTTCCACCTACTGTGCCCGAAACCCACAGGTGCTCTGAACACGTTTGCTTCACTCTATCCCATTTTGCTCTGCTTTGAATTAGCATTCCAACACCCCCCACCTCTCCTTTCTGATATGATCCTGTTGCATCCTTCCCAAATGTAATTGTCAATATGTGGTGGCTCTTCCAAGTCTCTAAGGTGTGTTTCTGTAACCGCATAAACACCTATCTGTTCCTTGTTTAACTGTCCCTCAATCTCTAACCATTTTGCCTTTTTTTCTGCCACCCTGCATGTTAATGTAACCAATTGCGACACGCGCCTTCTCCCTTCTTTTACCTTTTCTCTGGTTTTTCGCTATACTACCTGTCACAGAGTCCCCCCTGGTTGTTGTCCTCATTACACGCTACCCTGGACACCGAAGGGCCCGCGTGCCCCCCCCCCAAAAAGCTACTGCGCGTCCTGCAAGTCGCCAACCCACCTCATGACCAAGCCTCCTATTGAAGTGTATTCCGTCTCTTCGAAAACCACCCCACCTGTGCACCTCTCTGTTTATTTCCACTACCTCGATGCCCTTCTCTCGACTCATCCGCCATATCTCTTTGTTTGCGTCGACAACCGCTCTTTGCAGGTTGCCGTCAGGCACCGGTACCTCCGGTATTGTGCACACCACTATCTGCACCTGAGGGGAAATGGCGCGCATGTCATCGACCCCTTTCGCCAATGTGGTCGCTAGTTCGGCTGATTCTTCATTCAAGACGTCGTTTAGACCTCCCGCAATTATCACGAGGTTACGTCCATTAGCTTTAGTTGCGAGTTCTGCGCTAGCTTGTCTCATCACTGCATCTGCATCACTGCATGCATCTCTACGGGACAGCGCCATCTATGGGAGACGCGACGGCGGGGGTACGCCGGATTGAGCGACGCCGATCGACGACCGACCAGGTGATGCTATAAGGAGCTTCGCCCCTAATATAGAGACAAGGAAGGTTGAAAACCACGTTGTCGCTATACCAGAGACGGTATTCTGTGAAACACCGTTCGTTTATTCGTTTATTCGTACCTCAAAGGTCCAGGAAGGATTTTACATGAGGGGTGGGCACAAGAAAGAAATAAGATAAAATAAATAACAAATAAGTAAGCAGTCCGTTAAACGGACTGCTTACTTCTGGCTACGTTGATGGGTAATACCTCAACAGCAACCGACAGGCGCCGATTGTGACCGTTGCCTCCGAGCTCTATACAATGTGCGCATGCTTGGATGCCAGTCCACTTAATGGACTCTAAAAAATGCCACCGCAGGTGAACTTGGAATGGTTAGTGAACTTTGAAGGGAATGTAACCGCTTATACAGTGTGCTTCCAAATGTAGGTGAGCCTAATAAAGCTGCGAGAGCAATTGAGTGGAATGCAACAAAGTAAACATTATTTCGTCTTACCGTCTACGAGAAGAAATAGGTATCTGTGCCCGCAGACAACTGCGTAATTGTTCTGTATTTTTTGTGAAATGCGGCAGACCGCATAATTTTTGCTTCCGCTATCACTTAATCATTTCAAATATTTGACAGATAATAATAATAAAAAGCCGGCAGATCCCGCGCACTGTGGGAATCGATGTAATGCGAAGCAGCCAGGAAGGAGCAAATCATGCTTTACATAATTTGCATGTCATGTTTTACATGTTAGGACCTATCATTTATGTTCGTCATACAGTCACGTCGCACAATACGAATTTTGTTGTATATCCAGCTAGCGAACTGGATGCAAGCGCACCATGAGCGTGGCATGTAAATGGCGTTGCAGATGACATGCATGCCAAGATTTTCATGTTACCACCTGCCACTTATGTTCATTATACAGTCATGTCACTCAATACCAAATATCGTGTATATCAAGCTAACGAAACGGCTGCGAGCGCGCCATGAGCGTGGAATGCAAGTCATGTCGCTCATGACATGTCATGATTTCCATATTACCACTTGCCATTTATGTTCGTCATACAGTCATGTCACTCAATACCAAATAGTTGTACCTCAAGCTAACGAAACGGCCGCGAGCACGCCATGAGCGTGGTATGCAAGTCATGTCGCACATGGCAAGTCATGATTTCCATATTACCACTTGTCATTTATGTTCGTCGTACAGTCACGTCACTCAATACCAAATTTGGTGTATCTCAAGCTAACGAAAGGGCCGCGAGCACGCCATGAGCGTGGCATGCAAGTCATGTCGCACATGACAAGTCATGATTTCCATATTACCACTTGTCATTTATGTTCGTCATACAGTCATGTCACTCAATACCAAATTTGGTGTATATCAAGCTAACGAACCGGCTGCGAGCGCTCCATGAGCGTGGCGTGCAAGTCATGTCGCACATGACAAGTCATGATTTCCATATTACCACTAGTCATTTATGTTCGTCATACAGTCACGTCACTCAATACCAAGTTTGGTGTATATTAAGCTAACGAAACGGCCGCGAGCACGCCATGAGCGTGGCATGCAAGTCATGTCGCACATGACAAGTCATGATTTCCATATTACCACTTGTCATTTATGTTCGTCATACATTCACGTCACTCAATACCAAGTTTGGTGTATATCAAGCTAACGAGACGGCCACGAGCGCGCCATGAGCGTAAATCATGTTGTTTATGACATTCACGTCATTATTTGCATATTACCACCTGTCAATTACGTTCGTCATACAGTCACGTCACTCAATCCCAAATTTGGTGTATGTCAAGCTAACGAAACGGCCGCGAGCGCACCATGAGCGCGGCATGTAAATCATACTTTTCATGACAAGTTAGTCATGATTTTCATCATGACAGCCATTTATGTTCGTCATACGGTCATGTTATGCCATACCAAATTTGGTACAAATCCCATTAACGATACGGCCAGCAGAGCACAAAGTCGTAGGCGGCTAGCTAGATAGATAGATAGATAGATAGATAGATAGATAGATAGATAGATAGATAGATAGATAGATAGATAGATAGATAGATAGATAGATAGATAGATAGATAGATACGCTCAAACTCGCCGAAGTTCGCTAAGAAATGCTTCGCATTTAATAACGATGGGGCCTCTCAACCACTCTCTGTTGTACTCGGCTACACGACTTGTAAGGAATTCGTCCTGTTCTCCCCACAGCATTAGTGTTGACACGTTGAGCTTTCGAAATGGAAATTCTTTTAGTTGGTCACTCTTGTGGTTGAATACGCGGTAGTAGTTGACTGCCCCTGTCAGAGCACCTGCAACGTGAAGGAATTATCGAACGTTTATCGATCAGTCTGGGAAACATTTCTGGAAGCGCAGTATTGAAGCACCGGAATGACAATAACACCGACAATTAAAAAATCACAGATTAAAAACAATTTGAACCGTTGCTTTTAATGCAATAAAACATAACAGCTTTGGGCGAAAGACTATGCATTAATGGTGGGGAAGGGCAGCCAATTGCACAAATCAGGGCTCTCATTGTTAATGACTACACAGGTTGCAGTAAACACTAACGTGCTAGTTATATCTACTACGGCGGTGTAGCAGATAAAAATGTAAATATGTCTCAAAAAGGCGGCGAGCGCTTGCACTGACCTAGAGGCCGTCGTATTCTGGTTTTCTTAACAATGTATGGAACTTAGCGAGAAACAGCGCGCCTAGACGGGACAATCTGTCTGGAACTTACGCTACCCGACCTTCAATCCAAGCCGCGCGAGCGGAGGGTGCTTATGAAGTCGCCAGCCAACATGGTTTGTTTTAGATGTGAATCATCTTATGGCGAAGCTTAATCCGGTGGTGGTGGTGGTGTGCCGGCGTGACCACCCTTACTGCGCATGCGCAAACCTTTCAAAAAAATAAAAATAAAAAACCTCCTCTCCCCCTCTCTCTCCTCTAGGCATCCATCACACCCTCACTGCGCATGCGCCTACCCTCCTCTCTCCCCTCCTACGTTCCCCCCCTCTCTCCTCTAGGCATCCCTGCCCGCGGCGTCCCTACTCCCCACTGCGCATGCGCGTCCCCCCCCCTCTCTCTCCTCTCCTACGCTCCCCCCTCTCTCCTCTAGGCATCCCTGCCCGCGGCGTCCACACTCCGACTGCGCATGCGCGTCCGTCAACGCCACCGCCAATGTAAGTGTTAGCGCCCGCTGCTTCACATCTACACATGGTTCCCTTTAGCGGGAGATGGTGTAATTTTTATCCCCTGCATGCGACACAGATTACCAAATAAATATGACAGGCTGCGCGGCCCACCTGTCATGTTGATTTGCATGGCCCATATATCATGTTTTATTTGCACGACCTACCTGTCGTGCGCAGTAGCGCCCCTGCACTGAGATTTCGGCTAATGTTGAAGATCCCCAGGTCGTGAAAATTAATTTAGGGTGTCCCCGGCTATGGTATGCCTCTTAATGATATTTTTCTTTTGGCACGCACAACCTGAGAAACTAGCATTTGTTAACTACCAACCATATCTTCGCAATTGTCTTTAACTTAACTGCCGTCTTTGGTGCGTCGTCTTTTGATCGAAAATGGAGCTTTTTTTTCCCAGCACCAGTAAATACCTTCAACCACCCTTTCCCAGACGTAGTGGATACATCGAAAATCGCGATGAAAGTTACACGCCCTGAAAAATTGTTTCGTAGGCTAATTTCACTTAAATAAAGGCTCGGTCACCCGAGATGAGGATGTTGGAGTACCTGACTGCGAGAACATGTACTTGTGTGCATATTCCTCTTCAGGGCTGAAACCTTTATGAACTTTGTTGAAGAACCTCAGATCATCCAATATCAGGTACTGCTCTGGAACAACGGGATGCCGGAAAGGGAGCATGTACCTAGATAAACAGACAATAATCACACATGCCTTAGAGGAGACACCAAAACCATGTTACTTCGTAACTTCAATATATTAAATGCATTTGTATCCAATAGGAATACGAAGCATAACCAAGGTCACGAAAACACGACGATAGAATTCCTCAGTCACACTTTCATTAAAGTCAACGGTAACGGTGATCTCATAAAGGACAGGCTCACCATGCGGAAGAAAGAAAAAAAAGGATTGTTCTCACAGAGCGGTTATTGTGCGCTGCATTGTTTAGTCCTTGCGCAGTATCTCTGGACCATTTGTACATGATCGAGCCTTGCGTTCATATCTCGAAATCAAACATAATTTGATGTCCTACACTCGTTCAAATTCTAACAAAGGCAGTTTTTTGACGATAATATAATAAACATTGCAATACGTATGCTCTCATAATGGAGTGTGAGGACCGAAGCTATCATGAAGATACTGTGAAAATGTCTTAGAAGTGAATATTTGTTAGAGAACAGCAGCAGATAAACGTGCACTTTGAGCTGTCTTGGTGCAACCGAAATTCTTTAATGTTTCGCCCATATCGATACAAGCGCGCATTATGTGTCATCACAGATATTTATGCATATTGCTGGCAGTCCTCAATCCAGAGCCCCGCAGGATTACACATTCATTTGGTCTTAGGCCAGCAAAAGTATACACACTCAGTCGTATATAGAACTGGACACTTGCACCAATATGCCAACAGCTTGCTGTTTTAGGACCGGCGGATAGTGTTGGCATCACTTTTGTTTCTCTCCGTGCCGCATTATCTTGAGCTCCGAGTTTTCTTCACTAGCAGTCATAGAAGGTTTTCACGGAAACGGTCCGCTGTGGATTTTCCTGTGATGGGACCTTGTACCGCTTACCTCGAGCTGGACGGCGCCGACGCGCTATAGATACACACATGCATACAAGTCCACAATGCTACCATATCCGCGTCCGCACAACTCCCCGATATGCGGCCCCCCAATTTCTTCTATTTCTGTAAACGTAGTCACCACCAACAATTACACAGCAATGATTTCGATGAACCTCTAGGACAATTTCTGAAGAACTGAAGATTTGCAGAGTTGAAACATGTATTGTTTTATAATTGTTGCAGTTCAGTGCACTTCAGCAAATGTTATTAACGTTGTTGTTCAATTACAAGTGCCATTACGAGTGCCAGTGCACTCGTAATGCTTCCGTTCTTTTCGCGATTTTATTGCGCATAAATTTGTAGCACAATCAACCCGATACATCTTTGTATTTCTTCTTTAGCAATATATAATGTCCCATCTTCTACGTGCAGGAGGTTAGTTTACAACCCTCGTACGCACTGTTGCACCAGTTCTTTGTGAGATGTTGATGGTGTATCAGTTTATTATGGGAGCGCATCAAAAGAAGCAGTTAGGCAATTAATTAAACGTGCCATACCATGACATTCTCATTTGTCGAATGCTTCGAAACAGTTGTTTTGCGAAAGCCATCGGGTGCATGCCGTTGATCATGATCATTTTGTTTATCATTGTCTCATATAATGTAGCGAAGCAAAAGCCGATCATTGCACCCCAGTCATGACCTATCAAGACAACTTTCCTCTCATGGTCCGGATCTGGAAAACATTGACGGAAATATGTCATTTTTTTTATTAGGGAGATTTTCCGCAAGGCTAAACTTGAACTTAGCGAAACGCCACCGCATATTGTTTCCCACGCTTCATAGTGGGACACTTCGTATGGCATTAACTGCTGGTGAGTGCGGCAGCCTGAGTTTGTTTCCTAACCACGTCATTGAAATACCATCGTCTGTGACTTAACTCTATTGAGCAACGGGCAATAAACGCACAAATAACGCAACCTTATCTCTCCATATGTAAACGAACCACATAACGCCACTTGGTACGGGAGAAGAGATAGCAAGCTAGGAATTCGCACACTGTTGAATACATGGTAAGCTTAATATCTCGCCAACACATTATGTAACATTATCTCTAACAAGAAAAACACGACTTTGGCGCAAGTACAGTTTGAATCTTCACTTTGCTAAATCAGTAACATAAATACTCATTGCTACCAAGAACCATGATTCGAACTTCCTGCCAGAAGAAGTTTTAGCAGATCATAATTAAAAATAAGAGTGAACAGTAATAACTTCAAAGACTGAAAGAGAGGTTTTGCTAGTTCAGTTTTGTGATTTGATATATATATATATCATCGTCCTTCAATGCTAAAATCTTTTTTATAAAGTGCTATTTGTACATAACTATGTTAACATTTATTTTCGTATCTTGTTTTTCCTTGTCCTACTCACGCAGCAAAGGCCTGCGGTTTCATGTTAAAAAAAGAAATCAATCACTCGCGTTGTGATGCACAATGTAGTTAAAATCGAATGCTTCTTTTCGAACCTCGCTGGGTATAAATGAGCGTGGCTGCTGGCGCTGCTAACGCTACTTTCTTTGATAGCTCCTTGACGGGTCCCGGACCTATTATGCAAAGTGGCAGCCATAAAATTGAATACAGAAGCCTGACACACTTTTCTCTAAGCACTAACAGGCCAGCCCGATGCTCTAACTCGATGCGTGTTTCATCCGTGCCAGCGTTAGTTATACTTCTTCTCACCACAATTTTCGTGGGGATGGCTCCGCCACGGAACGTACAGCGAGGTCTTGCATCAAAACAATAAAGAACGCTGACAGTGAACGCTGTCAGGAACACCTCAGCTATAGTAAGTGACGAGCCTCAGCCTTCATTTCTTCATCCTCAGCAATGGAAGGTATACGACAGACTTGCCGTGGCTAGGGAAAAAGAAAAGAGAGTGTTTCTCGCCTGATAACTCATGGATCGAAGACTCATGTGAATAACATCAGATGAAGTATTCAAAAGGTGATACCTCTGAATACTTCATCAAGCAAGACGTTGGGTGTTGACATGTATGTAAAGCTGCAATGGGGGGCTAGTTGGTGCGAATACATGGCTTATTCGACACACACACGCGCTTCACCCTGTGTGTGTGTGTGTCTTCTCTCGTGTAGTTCGTCCAGTTCCTGGCAGCGCGAACAAGCCATGTGTTGACATGTGTATCCTGAGCATAAATCATAAATGCGTTTATAGGTTGATTTCTGGCAGCACAATTACCGTTACAGTCAAGCAAAGGTTACTTGGTGTAATGCATTAAGAATATTACACACAATACAAATGACGATTTCATGCAGTACATATAAAAACGCAGTCATAAAAAGCGAGATATTCGCTGAGAACACGGATGACAACATCGCTTTAGCCCTTTATCACGCAGCATTCTCATGTTACAGTGGTATTCATCTGTACGGGCGAGCCACAAAATAGTGTTTTTTAGATGCGAAGCAGCTATTTGACTAGGCTGTGTAACGCTGTCCCTCCGTGCGTACGGACGAACGCGCCGCAACGCGCTCCCCTCACCGCAGGCGTTGGAGCGGGGCCAAGTAGGTCACGCCGCAGCTGCGCGTTGACGTCACGCTCCCCTCGCAGTTCGCGCTGACGTCACTCTCTCCCTCGCCTGCCGCGCGCTCGCCGGAGCACCCGCAGCTGCCGCCTGACGCGCAACGACAAGACCTACGCCAGCCATCGCTTCAAACGATTCTTCCAGCGCTCACCGCAGCACCCGCGTCAGCGCCGTTCAACCCGTGACGCCACCCGTGCGCAATGCTGCTGCTTCGCATCCCATCAGGGTTTCCTATGGGAAGATGGTGTAATTCTTTTTTTAACAGCGAAGCTGTGTAAGCCGCCCGTAAAGACTTCGGTATGTACTGTGTGTACAAAAATTACCACCATTATGAAGGCGGTAGTGCCCCAGAAATGTCACTACTGTTGGAAATCCGGGATCCTCAATCACAGGATTGTTTGAATAAAAGTGGTTTAAATGAAATGAAAAGAATAAGAAAGTTCACACGAAACAGTAAAAAAAAAACGCACTTCAGTTCGTCGCACACAGCGTCCGTCGAACCAACACACTGAGCTTCTTCGATTTACACGTCCCGGACGGCTCCGGACGGCCCCGGACGCCGGCGCCGCATTCGTTTTTCTCGGGGACCAACCGGAAGCTCCGCCCACTGATCCGGGACCACTCGGATGTATGTTCGTTTTTCGCGTGCCTGGCGGCCGGGACTGTCCGAACGATTTCTTTCGGGCAGCTGGCAGACGACGGCGCGGTGCGCATGGCGGTGCGTCACGCGTGCGGCCATTTTTACACTGGAAATTTTCGGCCCGTTCCCGCTCTCTGATTTTCTGTCCACTTCTGGTACGTTTCCGGATTTCTCATTGTTTGCGCACCCAGTTTTAGTCGTCGGCGTTCTGAGCAGCGTCGAGCATGCATGTATTCCCAAAGGTCGGGCAAACATGAGCTATGCTCACCAGGAGAAATAGCGGTGGAACGCCCACGCGCGTCTTCCATGCCCCAGCGTTCGAGTAGTTCACTTACAGTAAGCTTTGGCACAACACAAATTCACTATCTAACTGCTGCTGAAGTCGATATTGGGTCGCCGCTGGGGCAGGTGTCGCAGCCTTGGACGTAGCAGACGGCGTAGCAGACACCATAGCGGACGCGGCCAGCATCAAGCGCGCACGTAGCGCGCAGACGGCCCGAGGCCGGCTCGGGACTTCTGGATCACCTGACAATGGCGGCATGTGACGTAGCTACCTATGAGCCGAGGCGTCCGCGGGCCACCGGCGGCAGGTCCGGGACTTGGTAAATCGAAGAAGCTCACTGACTCGCACGCTCGCACACACACAACCGCGCTGTCACACGAACGCGCGCTGACTCCCTGCACACTCTCTCACTGTACTCTCTCTCTACCAGGCTCGATTCGCTATCCACTAATCGTGTCGTACAAAAGTGTGGCGCTAGCTACGCGCTAATAAAAAAAATAGCTAAAACACGGCCGTCCTGAACCTTAAAGTCCTCGTTAAGACGCACTAACCTGGCGGAATAGGGCTGAGGAGTCCTTCCTTTTTCTCACCAGGGATATTGCATTCCTTGACAATTCTTGGGATTGTTTCTCTCCCTGCGTTTGTCCGATGTGAACGCAGTGCAACAGGGGTGCTACCCGGCATTTCTACAATGTCCGACTCCAACGCGGTCGGGCAAACCAGTTCTGCTGGAGTCAATGCGGAACACTGTCGGCATTGGCTCAAATTATTCACCAGTTCTGGATGTTGGGATTCTGTCAGAGAGGGTCCAACGCTCACGTCAAAGCGTGGTATCGGTGGTTGTTCGCTTGGTACAGGCGCCTCTTTCACCGTTTTCTTTTTGCTGCTCAGTGTCACCCAAAATGGATCTTCGCGCAGGAACATGTAGTACCTCTACTGGTGTTGGTCGTCCAAGCGGTTGGACTCTTTTGTATGAAGGCCTGTCCGTCACCTACTGGCTGCATGGGAACAGTAACTTCACCGAGCGTCATGTCGGGCAGGACATCTTGATCACAGTGTCTATACACTACGGGGGGTGGGGATCCTTTGCTCCGTAGAAAAGATAACACAGTTTACGGTGTCGCTCTAAAGTACGCGTTCCTCCTTGGCTCTCAGCTGCAGTCTTTGGTCACTTTCATAAGGCTCCAGATCAGCAAACGGACAGTCACTACAATGCCAAAACCGCAGAGAGATTCGCACTCTTGCATACGTGATGTAAGGCAACTCTGTGAATGCCCTTCCGACCAATAAATCGACATATTGAGCTTCATCTGGGACTATGAGGCGGGGTATGTACCTTGCCAAAACACCATCGATGCGTATATCGGCCTTGCATCCGCCAATGCTTTTTGCCGCAGGCACGGTGATATTTCCAAAACCACACAGGGCTGTTGCCTCGGGGACGATTTCTAAGCCACATCGCGCTGCTGCGGAGGCACGCAGGAGACAGCCAGAACTGCCTGTGTCAATGAGTCCAACAACAGTGAACCTTCCATTCATAGTGACTTCCTTCAGCAACACGCTTGCGGTCTTGATTTCACGTGCTCGCTCTGTCACTGTGTTTGCTTCGTTGCGCTGCAGTGCCACGTTGCAGTGACGCTGCGTATGGTCTGTTCCATTGCAGCGAAGACACTTCATGGGCCGCTTTGGTTGCGGACCAAGCTATATATGGCCGTACTGGCCACAGTTGTAGCACTTTCGTTCTCCCTTTTCATTAATCAGAGCGG
The DNA here is from genome assembly GCA_030522465.1 of Rhipicephalus appendiculatus. Classification (NCBI taxonomy): domain Eukaryota; kingdom Metazoa; phylum Arthropoda; class Arachnida; order Ixodida; family Ixodidae; genus Rhipicephalus; species Rhipicephalus appendiculatus. The sequence goes on from JALIZH010007472.1 coordinate 26,619, forward strand.
GTCGCTTGTCCTTGGTACTGCTCTCGACGACTAATTTTATTGCATGAAACGCGCTCGCATTCTGAGCATATGCTTCGTCACTTGCCGCACTACGGTCACGCTGTGAACCAAAAAATGCTTGGCTCTCACGCTCAATCCTTTCGAATTCTTGAATGTCGTGCAGGATGTCACCGTCGTCTTCACGGCTTTTTCCGAGCAACATCGTGCTGAGTTGTTTCGAACGTAGTGTTGTAATAATCTGCTCAAGAGTGTCCCAGAAATCTAAGTTCGCCTGCTTGCACAACCGCACCTTGGCGTGGAAATAAACCACTGAGCTTTCGCTGCGCTGTTCGACGCGCTCGTACATTTTGCGCCAGCGTTCCGCCGCGTCTGGCTCACAAAGGTTCGTCGAAAACTCTCTTCGAAATCCCTCCACGTTTTGATTTCGGATCTCCTCGAATGCAGCCAGTCTCTCGCCGGTCCGGTCAAACGGGACTTTGCGGTCTCAAGCATGAAAGGCTCAGGCCAGCTGTGCAGCGTCGCAGTCGAACGAAGATTCTCAATCCAGTCCCTTGCTGAGGGTGCGTCCTCGCAACCGTCGAAGCTTGGTATGCTATTGCTGAGGTCGGGCATTACCTGGAACGCAGCGATTTCACCGGGCGTTCCTGCGGATACGGGCTGTGGCGTCGCTGACGGAGCAAAGCGCTCGAGCAACGCCGTTAGGACGCGGTCCTTTTCCATCAGAGCGTTCAACAGTTCGCGCACGGTAACACCATCGCTTCGGTCAGCACGCACGGGAGAATCCGCCCTCACGCATAATCTCAGTCGTTACACCACTCTCGGTGTCGCTGTCGGCTGGGGCGCCTCCACTCCAATGTCCTTGGCTGTTCATGGTACCGCTCAGTTCGTTAGGCTTGGTGATCCCGCTTCTGAGATGTTGGAAATCCGGGACCCTCAATCACAGGATTGTTTGAATAAAAGTGGTTTTAATGAGTTGGAAAGAATAAGGAAGTTCACACGAAACAGTGAAAAACAAAAAACAAACGCACTTGAGTTCGTCGCACACAGCGTCCGTTGAACCAACACACTGACTCGCTCGCTCGCACACACACAACCGCGCTGTCACACGAACGCGCGATGACTCCCCTGCACACTCTCTCACTGTACTCTCTCTCTACCAGGCTCGATTAGCTATCCAATAATCGTGTCGCACAAATATGTGGCGCTAGCTACGCGCTAATAAAAAAATAGCTAACACTACTCACCACTGGTCCACTAAAAATGAACAAGGCAACAGGCGGGCGGCTTACACCAATTGAGATTTCTAGACCGAAGTAACCAGTAATTGAGAAAAGCTTTCATTAGCCACCGTGATTAACCCAGTGACAAAAAAAAACATGGCCGTAACAAAAAAAAGCAGTTGTAGACAGTGCTTCAGCGGTATGCAGAACGAGAGAACATTAAGGGATGGGAAAGGCAACGGGAGCTGCAAGAAGACCCCGAAGCTATGGAAGCCCTACGCGAACAACGACGCGCCCGTATATGTATCTATGGGAGGTGCGAACGCTCGGTTTCTGCCCCAGTTTCTGTCTCTGGAATTTGGACATACGTGTCGTGTCTGTGACTGTCTTTGGTGTTATTCGAACCTCTCTGCGCTGAGAATCAACTTAGAAAAAACCTAGCATCACCTAGCTAAAGCCTAGCAACAGCCTAGAAGCAATCTAGAAACAGTCTAGCATCACCTAGCTGAAGCAACCAGATTCGACATCCGAATTGTACATCTTCAGTGTTTCAAGCTTTGCGCGACTTGGTGCAAGCCTTTCCATTGTTCAAAGGAAATTACGAAATGAAAGAACTAGTCCCTTGGGAAGCTGCTGAAAAGATGCGTTGATCGTAGGAGAGAAATGATCCGAGTTACACTTGATGGCAAAGCAGGCCATTAACTACGTGTTCCGAATTTCTCGGTACGCTCGTTGTTGCAGATGTTATTACCGGCTGTGAAAACATCTAGACGCACATTTTCTGCCGTTTGTTTAAATTGTGTGGTTTACGCGCCGAAACCAGGATATCAGTGCGAGCACGCCTTTGTGGGGAACTCCTGAAAACGAACCACCTCTTTAGGTGATTGTATTCACGTGGATAGGTACCCGTTTTAGGTACACCTAAAAAAACTTCCTGAATGTTTATACAGTTCCTTCCCACTGAAATTTGGCCGACATGGCCGGGAATCGATTCTTTCTCAAGCTTAACAACTTGATATCACAGCCACTAAGCTTTATAATAATAATTATATATGGGGTTTTACGTCCCAAAACAACGATATGATTATGATGGATGCCGTAGTGAAGGGCTGCGGAAATCTAGAGCTTCTGGTGTTCTTTATCATGCACTGACATCGCACAGTACACGGGCCTCTAGCATGTCGCCTCCATCGAAATGTGACTCCTGCGGCCGGGATCTAACCCGCGATCTTCGTGCCAGCAGCCGAGCACCGTAACCACTGCTCCACCGCGGCGGACTTGGAAGTAAACAGTTCTTGGAATGAAACATCAGGGCTCCTCGGCCACCATTATCGTCAGATGCCTGCATGGCCATAACCTGGTACTTTGAACAATTACGTGACAGCTCCGACTGAGTAAAGATGTGGGACAGACTTGCCTACGCCTTTCGATGACTACGGGAGCGATCGCGTCTCTGCCGCCAGCCCACCTCCGCTGTGCGCACGCCTATGGGGACTTGTGTTCGTGCAACATCGGCATAACGTTACAAAAAAGAACGTGGCTAAACTCGTATGCTGTAAGCTGGCATTTCATTAGCTTTGTAGTTTACTTTTAACTTGACTCTCATTCCTCATATGTAATACGCAATTTCATGCATTAACTTGCGCAACTACGCCTGCACGAGCGGCAACAACGTTGAACTTGTACATGTGCAGCTCCAGGAAATATGCTAAACGTTGGAAGTAAGTGCCGAGTCTATGCCCTTCTCTCCAACTTTTGTTGTTTTGTGCACTAAACTGGTTACAGCTGAAAGAAATTTATATCTAAAAACCTAATGAGATCATCTCGTTCGTCGTTACAAGCCTATCTCTATGTCTCGTAATTGAGAGAATAAATATAGCCGAAATTCATGTTCAAGTATAGAATTAAAAACCGTGAATTCATTATACTGGGTCACCTTAATTTATGCACTACTCCGAAATACGACGTATTCCCACAAATGGTTCAGCAGACCAACCCATCTGCAACACCTGCAAAATCTTGATCCTGATGCACACGATGGCACCATATCGATTTGTTTTCAACGTTGCTAGCGCTAGTGCCGCTTTTCCCAGCTCCGGATTGCAATCCACATAATAAGCAATCACAATATTTCTACAAATATTTGCAAGCAGAAGAGAGATGAGCCGGTTCCGATCACGCGGTATTATATTTTACGCATATCTGCGCGCCGTTTCACCAGCTATAAAGAAGGTCAAATCATACGAACCTTAATTTTACATGGGAATCTGACGCCTTTACGGTCACCCTGCCTTTCTGCGCCACGCGCGATCCGGCGACAGTTATGCGGATGTCACTATGAAAAAATAAACCACGGAAGTAGCATCCTTTGCTCCTTCATCACACTTGTGCAGCGTAATAATTCGCAGATAAAAGTGCGTCCTTTTGAATTGAATTGCATTCACTTTACGTGCACCAGGAGAGGTGTATTATCTACAGTTGACATACTAAGACGGTTTTTTTCCACCAGATGATTTGGAAATAAATGCAATACACGTATACATAATGCAGACACAGCAGAACAGGCGCAAAGCGTACGGCAAAACCACCTTAATTAAGGTAGATTAACGAAGCGGAATGAACAGAAAATGTGCGGTGCATATCACGAAATGAAGTATCGCAATATAAAGGGCCCCAAAACTCGCGGATTAATACCATCTGTCCTGAGCGTATTGGAGCATGCAGTTTTTAGAGAGTTTTAGTATAGCGGGAAACGCTTACGTTAGCATTAGCGTGAGTCTCGACGCTAACGCTATAACGGAACGCGCTGCGTGGCAAACAGTAGTCTTTTAGTGCAGCGGGAGGCATTCCCGCTAACGCTAACGCAAGCACATACGGCGCCATCTAGACAAAAACACTAAATGCACTGTAAAATCCACGAGTGCACCACGAACTCGAGATTTAGGATCCGAGGTCACCACTGCTGCGTCTCCGTGCTGCATTTGGTTCAGTGTTGTGTCTGGCGGCCCGAAACACATAACTTTCTTTCGATATATACCGCAATGGAGTATTCTTCAAGACCCTGTAACCTGTCTCGGATTGACATGTGGCCGTCTTTGCCTTATCTTGGAAACAGGTGAATGAATATAGCGTCGCCATCTCTGCTCGGCTACCAGAAACATGAGCGAACCTCGTAAACAAATTTTGTTACGCCTACTACACCACTAATCGACAACGTATCTCGAAAACAGAGCTATTTTATCGGCAGTAAACGGCTGGCGAAGCCTCATTACTCAAATATAAATCAAATACGAGCATTATTTAGGAGTGAATGAGCTAAATAATGCAGGCCGACGACTGCTTCAACACGCACCGCCATCTTGCCCTACGTATGTAATCTCTTGCGTGCGTTGGCGTTGAACGCTATATTCCAGAAATAGCGTACGTACGTAAGAGCTCGGGCTACGTTTACTTTCTGCGCATGCTCAATGTGGAGCACGCAACGCTCACGCTAACGCTAAATGTTTGAGTTTGCTGTTTCCCGCTATACTAAAACTCGCTATTGTACGCTCAGAAACGTTTGTATATAATACTCGGAAGTTTGTGGTGAGCGGATGCGCTCTGGTTAATGTTTGCGTGAGCTCTGTGGGAAAATAACCAAATACCGAACTTTTTCGTACTTCTATGACAATAGTGTTTCAGGAAACCTGTCTTGCCTCATAATAGTCTCTATAATGATAACACAGCATTACTGACGCACATGTGTGCACTTTCCCTCGCCGTTCCCGCGGGCCGTTTTGTCAAGTATACACTACAACGAACCGTTGCGATGGTGGCTCCAGCTATTGGAAAGTTGATTGTCCTCGCTATTGGAAGTAGCATGTGGTTGTGGATGCAGGCCTACGTCAAACTACAAGTATATCGGTATGGTGAAACAATTCTAGTGCCAATGTCAGAGCCGGCTGTGTTTACCAACAGCACGTATGGAACACACAAATTTGAGCAAGTGAACGTAAGTAGCTCTAAATTCGTTAAATAGCGCAATGTCCTCTACGAGGTTTTGGTTCTGTGCAAGCAAAGGTAAAGATGCGTTTTTTAATCCTACAGGTTCTCGTCATATTAACGTGACGCGCCGTGGCAGCTTAGCGCGTAAAGTGTCGCGCTGCTAAGCTCGACGGCACAGGTTCCGTTCCCGGTCATGGCGATCTAATTTCTATGTGGGCGAAATGCTAAGTACACCCGTGTGCCTATGGATTTAGGTACACGTTCAATAACCCCAGGTGGACAAAATTAACCCGGAGTCCCCAGTAGAGTGTGCCTCATAATCATATCCTGGCATTGGCGAGGAAAACACCAGAAGATATTATTAGTGCTCACATATCCACTTGATTGAGAAACCCGAACGTGGGTAGGCTTACTGATAAACAATTTCGTTTTAAGTTACCACTGCTACACACTTGGGAAATTCATCCATATGCGCGCACAGAAAGAAATCGAAGACGTTTGAGCTTAGCTTTAGGACTGGAGCGTGATAGTCCACGGGTCCCCGTTTGCATTTCTTTGAAATCATGGATGGAAAGCGCCATGTCGCCAGAACACGTGTAAGCACACGGTTTTCACTGTTCGCGGAAGCTGGTAGCAGCAGCGATCACGGCAGCGCTAGAACACAAAGCGCAAAGGAGGAGGAGGAGGTGGGGGCGCTCACTCACTATAGTCGGTGACAGCCTAAGAATAAATATAAGCTCCGCCCACTGGCGCGCATTGTTCATATTTTCCATGCATCCGCGCTACAAACGAAGTACTTCCAGAGCAATGACAATAATTTGACGCATATAAACATTATCTTGCAATACTGCATTTACATTGAAATCAAGAAAGTCAAGCTAAATAAAAAAAAATTGTGAATGCACGGCGTTCAGCGCCAGCTTAACGATATATCTGTTGTTTAAATCGCACCCCCGCTGCGGTCATCTCGGAGTCTGCTTAAAAGTAATGTACATCTCAAAGGCGACGTTTCTGCGCTGCGCTTATTGTGGTATTCAAACCAAGAATGCCATACTTAGCGTAAGATTTAATATAAAGGAATGATTTCTTTACGGTTTCACAAAACGAAACAAGGACATTAATTACATTGATGATGTCGTTGGCATTTTTTTGCTTTTGCGAAACTTTCGCCGCCAGTTTTCTTCATTGCCTGCTGTAACTATGGCAACTAAGACTCAAAGCGAAGAACGGCGAAGTGGTCAAGAGATTGCCTCCGCGAATTTCGATTCTTTTGTTGCCGTGAATACCGTATTTGCGTATGAAGTCGCCGTGCTTGTCATCGTGTTTGCTGTAAACGACAAGGCTTATTTTAGGTCGTTTCAACGAAATAAAAGCGCGCAGCGCACATGGTGCTTAACTGTGGGGGGTCATTGCATACGTTGCCGTTACGTTCACGCCAAGGCGATGTACGCGGCTAAAGTGGCCGTGACTAAAACCTTTACCTGAGATTGTTTCTCGTTTCGACAACTTACACTGGCGCTGCCACGACTCCTTCAGTCCTTGAACGTTCAACTTTTTAAATGCGAAGCATTTCTTAGCGAACTTCGGCGAGTTTGAGCGTATCTATCTATCTATCTATCTATCTATCTATCTATCTATCTATCTATCTATCTATCTATCTATCTATCTATCTATCTATCTATCTATCTATCTATCTATCTATCTATCTAGCCGCCTACGACTTTGTGCTCTCCTGGCCGTATCGTTAATGGGATTTATACCAAATTTGGTATGGCATAACATGACCGTAAGACGAACATAAATGGCTGGTCATATCATGAAAATAATGACTAAATTGTCATGAAAAGTATGATTTACATGCCACGCTCATGGCGAGCTCGCGGCCGTTTCGTTGGATTGAGATACACCAAATTTGGTATTGAGTGACATGACTGTATGAGGAACATAAATGACAAGTGGCAATATGGAAATCATGACATGTCATGAGCGACATGACTTGCATGCCACGCTCATGGCGCACTCGCGGCCGTTTCGTTAGCTTGAGATACACCAAATTTGGTATTGAGTGACATGACTGTATGACGAACATAAATGACAAGTGGTAATATGGAAATGATGACTTGTCATGAGGGACATGACTTGCATGCCACGCTCATGGCGTGCTCGCGGCCGTTTCGTTAGCTTGAGATACACCAAATTTGGTATTGAGTGACGTCACTGTATAACGAACATAAATGACAAGTGGCAATATGGAAATCATGACATGTCATGAGGCACATGACTTGCATGCCACGCTCATGGCGTGCTCGCGGCCGTTTCGTTAGCTTGAGATACACCGAATTTGGTATTGAGTGACATGACTGTATGAGGAACATAAATGACAGGTGGCAGTATGGAAATCATGACGTGTCATGAGCGACATGACTTGCATGCCACGCTCATGGCGCGCTCGCGGCCATTTCGTTAGCTTGATATACACCAAATTTGGGATTGAGTGACGTCACTGTATGACGAACATAAATGACAAGTAGCAATATGGAAATCACGACATGTCATGAGCGTCATGACTTCCATGCCACGCTGATGGCGCGCTCGCGGCCATTTCGTTAGCTTGAGATACACCAAATTTGGTATTGAGTGACATGACTATCACGAACATAAATGACAGGTCCTAACATGTAAAACATGACATGCAAATGATGTAAAGCATGATTTGCTCCTTCCTGGCTGCTTCGCATTACATCGATTCCCACAGTGCGTGGGATCTGCCGGCTTTTTTATTTATTATTTATTTATTACATACCTGCATCGTGTGGGCATTACAGCAGGGGGGGTCCAGTTTTGCTGGAAGAGGGGCTTCTACCTTTTATGTGTTTATATGTATGTGTGTTGACGTATATATATATATATATATATATATATATATATATATATATATATATATATATATATATATATATATATATATATATATATATATGTAACACAAATTGCGCAGAGGCTGCCTGCGGTTGCCATTAGACAAATAGGAAAAAGATGTACGCTTCTAAAAAAACAGTTTATTTGTCAACGTGATCGGAGACCGACCTAAGGCAAAATTTACGAAGCTTCGATGCGATTTTATAGCATCGTCCTCCAAGCAGGGAGAGAGAGAAAAAGAAGAACAGGACACTGAAAATAAAAGTAAAGAAATGTAAAAATGAGAAAATGAGTAGCCAAAAGACCACGTCTATATACTCGGACATGCATAAAACACGTGCATCCTCGTGGGGAAAATGACGTAAAGAAACATATAACTTTATATATATATAATCCCGGTAGACACAATCAGGAAGTACACACATTCCTTTCGCCCAGTGTCAATCCCCACTTCTCCGGCTCACCCCTTCTTCTTTGTTCGTGAAGCATAATGAGGGGCATGAGGCTTCACAAGAAGGGTAGGCGTGTAAAAAATGGTCTACGGACCATAACCTTCACGACAGTCCACTGTAGTTTAACGTAAACAAATTATCACTGCGTAATACATGCACACAATACACACGAAATGCAGAAAACGTACGTTACACAAAAGCAGGAATTCCAACTATCATATCGTGAAGTATGATGCAACGCCATTATAAACAAAAGCTTTTTTTTTTCACTCAATCATAGTTTTAGTGGCGTCACTTCAGTTACACATAATCGAAAGCCCTTGACTCACAGCGATATTACGTAGCGTGCATCAGTTCGCGGTGTGTAGACAACGACTACCTCGCACGGAGTTTTTCATGAGAGGCGTTCGTGCATCGAGGGTGAGACTTACGCGACGAGCACTCCAACCCAGCACATCATTCGGGGCTGGTGGCACACGTCACATAATCCCACACGCACCAGATGTACGCAATTCTCTTTGTATTGCACGCACGACAGCAAATTCTCCACACCTGGTTTGTTTACTTTCGCACCTGTGTTGCGCTAACGGGTGATGTTGGTCGCTTTCATTCTCTTGCGCTTCGTCCGCACATACATCATTCATAGAGACGCAGAATACGAGGCATTGCGCAATAGATCACCAAGACTCCCACGTTGCGAGCTCCAAGTAACACACACACAGGCACGTACACGAGCGAACGCTAAGGCCATGGCTTTTGCAGACGGTAATCGTACACAGACGCACACATTCAGACTTCACCTCACTGCACACGAATGAACGCGACCATCGCCGATGTGGTGACACTCAGGCGATTTGCTTGCTGTATCCGAGCGATGGAAGGAACACACGCCATGATGCAACTTGACGCTGCCGATACGACGGAACGCGTTAAAGCGTTGCAAAACACTCCGAGCTTCTGCCGCTTCGGTGCACTTCAAACGCGGCACAATCACAAGCTTTTACTGCATCGAATGACGACCGGCGAGGATGATGCTGCATACATGCGGATAACAGTAGGAAAGAGCTTCTTCTGGAAGAAACAAATGCCACAGGAATTCGAATTGACGGACGGCTCTCAGTCTCGGCCGGTCTCGGTGCAGCGCTACCTCGCCTCTCGTCGCGAACGGCGCCATGTTGCAATTTTCATTGGTACGTCTTAATCGTTACGTCATGGTAAAGAGCTGCACTAGTTGGACGCGCATGATACAAATGGACAGCGGTACAGTTTACTTTGTATTCTTAGCTTGTCACCGACTATAGGTCACTCGTTGTTCAGATTTAATAAAGGAACTGTTGTGGCGTTTGGGAATAGTGTTTGTATAGCGCCGGGTAGGCCTGCGCTCGATTCCACCCTTGCACAAACGTTTACTACTTTCTCCTCCACCAAATCGTTTCACTTTGTTTGCCATGCAAAATGTCGCATTAGACTGAACATTCCGTGACCTGTTTTTATTCTGTGCATTCATAATAATAATAATAATAATAATGATAATAATAATAATAATAATAATAATAATAATAATAATAATAATAATAATAATGGGGCTTCACGCGCCAAAGCCACGATATAATTATGAGGGATGCCGTAGTAGAGGGCTCTGGAAATTTCGACCACCTGGGGTTCATTAACGTGCACTGACGTCGCACAGTACAACAGGCCTCTAGAATTTCGCCTCCATCGAAATGCGACCGCCGGGGCCGGGAGAGACCCCGCGACTTTCTTGTCAGCAGCCGAGCACCGCAACGACTACACCACCACGGCGGACTCCGTGCATTCATCGATATTTTTGGCTAACAGACAACGACGCCTACAACACCAGAGTTCCTGAGACACGGGCACCTTAACGTTATTGACTTAAAATGCGGCGAACATTCCTAAGACGATTATTCTGCGCGCTTAAAATTTACACCCTTGGAAATGTGCCGATGTCAGTGCTCTTAAAAAATCTGGGGTCAGGGCATGCAGGGTGCTCTTAGTAAGCTCCAGACAGTGCTGGTATTATTGTTATAAACTCGCAAGGCTTCACACCGTAAATATGTTACAAAGACATAGGCTTTGTATTTGGTTGTGTATATTGCATCTAAAGAGGAGCGGTATGATCCCGTCTATGTCATCCATTACATCACTGGGCTTTTGTTTTTTTCGCAGTCAAATGTAAAAAGGTGGAGCTTTTCATGTCCAACGGCAAATTTCGCCCAAGCTCATCCTGTTTAAAAATTACACCATCTCCCGCTAAAGGGAACCATGTGTAGATGTGAAGCAGCGGGCGCTAACACTTACACTGGCGGCGGCGTTGACGCTGGCACTCATCGCAGCGTTGCGCAGGAGAGAAAACTGGGGAGGCGCAAATCACGCAGTGATGGAGCGGTGTTTCCTACAGGAACATGTCAATCGCTGCTAATGGGCAATGAGAGACAGAAGACTCCGACTGGACACAGAGACCCGCAGTCCGCTTTTAGTTAACGGGCACGCTGCGAATTTTGCTTGTTCAACAACGCACAGGAGAAATCTCCCACCGGCACCACCTTGCAGGTCGAAATCCATACGGAGTGGCCAGTGAACAGTTGTGCAGCGCGAGCAGTCGGTTTTTTCAACCAAGAAACTTGCTAGCAGACGCTGCCTGCGTCGGCGTCGCGAGGCGAGAGAGGGGGGGACCGTAGGAGAGGAGAGAGAGCAGGGGACGCGCATGCGCACTGGGGAGTGTGGCCGCCGCGGGCAGGGATGCATAGAGGAGAGAGGGGGAAGCGTAGGAGAGGAGAGAGAGGGGGGGACGCGCATGCGCAGTGGGAGTGTGGACGCCGCTGGCAGGGATGCCTAGAGGGGGAGAGCGTAGGAGGAGAGAGAGGAGGCGAAGCGCATGCGCAGTGAGGGTGTGTTTGCCGCGGGGAGGGATGCTTAGAGGAGATATAGGGGGGAAAGGTATTTTTTTAAGGGTTTGCGCATGCACAGTAAAGGAGGCCACACCGAACACCGGATGAAGCTCCGCCATAAGATGCCTCACATCTAGAATGCATGAAATGCTTCGCTTTAACGTGCCTGGGTACATCAGCCATCGCGCCGAGCCTAAAGACTATTTTTGCACATTATATCACCTTGCACGTCTCATGATAGAGAGAGTTCTAACTTTTATCCACATTTCTAATAGCGTGAATGAATCCTAATGTACCAGTAATTTTCCCATAAAACACTGGACTGTCCGGTGCATGAATACTGGGAGGAGTGCGACACCGCAAAAGATGAAAGACGACATGATGTCAACAAGGAGATGCGCAGTTCAAGCAGAAGTGATTTAGTTTACAGCAGGGCGACTAAAAATTTTATTACGAGGCAGGTCATAAACGAAGGAACTTAGCGACCTCTTTGCTTACTCACACTGCCTGTGAAGGTAGTTGGCCGTAAGCATGCCTAAATGATTAGAAAAAATTACATCTCCCGCTAAAGGGAACCATGTGTAGATGTGAAGCAGCGGGCGCTAACGCTAGCGATGGCGGCGGCGTTGACGCTGGCGCTCATCGCAGCGTTGCACAGGAGAGAAAACTGGGGAGGCGCAAGGCAGGCAGTGATGGAGCAGTGTTTCCTACTGGAACATGCCCAATCGCTGCTAATGGGCAATGAGAGACAGAAGACTCCGACTGGACACAGAGACCCGCACTCCGCTTTTAGTTAACGCGCACGCTGCGAATTTTTATTGTTTAGCAACGCACAGGAGAAATCCTCCCACCGGCACCACCTTGGAGGTCAAGATCCATTGTTATATATACGGGGTGGCCAGTGAACGGTTGTGCAGCAGCGAGCAGGCGGTTTTTTCAACCAAGAAACTCGCTAGCAGACGCTGCCTGCGTCGGCGTCGCGAGGCGAGAGAGGGGGGGAGCGTAGGAGAGAAGAGAGAGGGGGTGACACGCATGCGCAGTGGGAGTGTGAACGCCGTGGGCAGGGATGCGTAGAGGAGAGAGGGGGGAGCGTAGGAGAGGAGAGAGAGGGGGGGACGCGCATGCGTAGTGGGAGTGTAGACGCCGCGGGCAGGGATGCCTAGAGGAGAGAGGGGGGAGAGAGGAGGGGAGGCGCATGCGCAGTGAGGGTGTGGTTGCCGCGGGGAGGCATGCCTAGAGGAGAAAGAGGGGGAGAGGAGGTTTTTTATTTTTACCTTTTTTAAAGGGTTTGCGCATGCGCAGTAAGGGTGGGCACGCGGCACACCACCACCACCACCACCGGATTAAGCTTCGCCATAAGATGCTTCACATCTAAAAGCGTTTCCTGCTACTTAACAAATTTGTAGCAAAGTGGTATGAATGTTTCGTCGCTTACACTCTACGGCCAAAGGGTCTAAAAGGGTGTGTGGTTCATTGATTTGGCGACCAATGGGGATGCCACTTCCATTAATCCCTTTAAGGAATAACGGCACCGGGTCTAACTGTCAGTCATCGTGCAGTTACTACTGCAGCAAAACTGTTAGTCCCTGCAGATCACCTCAATGGACCGTTGGACTAAACTTTAGCCCTCGAATTTACACCTCACCGGGCAACTGTTGGTACCTAAACTTGCACCTCGCCATATCCACACGAGTACTCTATGCCGATGATCTTTTCATACCAATTTCAGATGAAACTTCGGTTGGGCCTAGTTGGTACATTGCATTTTAGGTGAAAACTTTAGCGCAAACAAGACGGACCACAAAGGAAGAAGCGCCTGTGCTCGTCTCTTCTTCCTTTGTGGTCCGTCTTGTTTGCGCTAAAGTTTTCACCTAAAATGCAATTTCAGATGATATCTTAATCCCAAGGGTTGATCTTTTACAGTTATGTGCTTTCTATTTCGCCGTGAATGGCGCGGAAAAGAACACACGAAAAAAAATTGGCCGCGTATCCGCGTGCTTCGCTGCAAATGTCATCGAAAGACGATAGTCTTCTGCCGGTCGTACTATGTGAGTCCTGGTCTCACCCGCGGTCACCTGTGATGCTGTTCTCGACCATTTCCGTCCTGGCATGACCAAGCGTCTTCTCGCCGCAAGCGAGGTGTTTTTGGCACCGTGTAAAAAGCTGAGAAGTCGCGCAGAGCGACCACGAAAAGAGATTCTCTTGTTTGCAGCGACGAGAGCAGACTGCGCCAGCTATCGTGCGTCGGATGAAACACGCGGCACTTTGCGCGACCTCGGAGATAGACGACGGCTCTTCGCTTTTGCGAGGCAGCTCGCATTTTCAGCGCAGCCTAAGAAATACTAGGGTCTTTAGAATTCAGTATCTATGTATTTTCTATAAAAGAACACACCACATAATACTTCCGTATTGTCTTTGCGCCTCAGATATGCATAATATTTGCTTTTTGATCGACAATGCTCACAAGTATGCACGAAAACGACTGTTCAAGTTGGCTGGGCGTTCAGAAAGTGGTTAAAGTTTGGCCGAGTAGCTGAATCGGGTTACGGACAGACAGACAGACGGACAGACAGACCAAAATTTCTGCGTTGAAGTATCCCAAGAAAGACTATCGACTTTAAAACATTGCGTCTTGGGTGCTACAGTGCTTTCGCAGTCAATGCCACCATGAAACAGAAAAGTAGAACAGTTAATTTTTTATTTTTTGTATATATATGAAGTTTCTGCTTTCATTCTCTGAATTTACTGTCAAATGTCCAATACAGGGCCAGCCGCCCTGTCATATCTCGTACAGTCCTGTTTCTGAAGCTGTTCCAAGGAAACGGACAGATATCTGGCATTGCACAACCAACGTCAGTCAAGACGTCGGTATCAAGCTGTTCCGAGATCTGCGTACCGCGAGCGGCAAATGGTACGTGTGAATAGCTCGCCGTTATATCGCTGGCACAAGCATGGTGCGTGGCTGTATTGGCTAGCGCAGTCGCCGTTATATCGCTGGCACAAGCATGGTGCGTGGCTGTATTGGCTAGCGCAGCAGGCTGCGTAGCGAGGGGTGGCTGGTTCGAATCCCCGATCAGGTGCTTTGGAATTTTTTGTGCTGATTTATTTTTCTTTATGCCCTTTTTTATATATATAAATAGATATACATATCCGGGGCATCACGGCGACGGCAAAAATCAGCCGAGAGTGTGCATATAATTCTTAGCGAAATAAAAAGAAAAAAATGACGGGTGCGATCGCACCATGGGCAAACGAATTTATTAAACATCAAATGACGCAGAATTGATGACATACAAAAATTAACTTACACAAACGCGCACACACAGACAATGCAGAATAAAACATTACCTGAACGGACAGCTCGCGTTATTCAATTGTACTTTGACCACCCGGTATAATAGGCACCGCATTTTAACCTGCCATGTAGTGCCGGACGAAGTGCTTCATAGAGGTTCATAGCGCACGCGTAAACTTAAGGTGGGTTACAGGTCACGATGAGTCACACCGACCTTTTAGTATAAACGCGCCCGACATTACCTTTTTGATTATCAAGTTATTAGCTGGCGCTCCGGCCTGTTGGCTCACTCGCGTTAGCAGTGCGGATGCACAACTCCACAAAATATACCTAAGCACACGCAAACCACGGCAGCTCACTAATTTTCATAGAGCGAAAGTGCACAAACACAGCAGCAGCACATATTCAGGAACGCCGGGGAAGAAGAGCGGTGCCGCGCCTGTAGCGGCTTCACAACGATGGCTTCGCCAGGCTTTTTCGAGGAGCATGGCTATGCGATGAAAGACAGCTGGCGATCACATATCTCCTGGGCAATCTTCGTCGTCGTTATTTCAGACAGCAATAAAAAAGTCACTGTTTCGCTACAAGGCGAAACAATGAATGCGATAGCAACAAATTGGAATGTCAAGCGACGAATGGCAAGCACGTCGAAACGCAGCGCGCTGCTCACACACACACGACACACGAAAAGAACACGCACAGGACGAGAGCGAACTAACAACGTTCACAGCTCGACACTTAACGTGCTGCTCAAACAAAAACGACGCACGAAACGTATTCACAGGTACAGACGAGCTCGAACTAACAAGCGTCACAGTTGTTACTTCGCTGTGTCTGAAAAACGTGCTCTTTTCGCGAGTGGGGGGGACTGCAGCGAGCGAAGTGACCTTCGCGCGCTCGGTAACTACAACGCAATCGTTCCGGCGAAAGCCCAACCGTACGATTCTTCCCCACCGCGAGATAGGCGCCCGCGCGCACGGGCGTCTACCCCCCACGGGGCAAAGTATACACGTGGGAGATGAGCGCATGAGAGCGCACGTCGCGACAGTGGGGCGCCGATCTAAAGCCCCGCCGAGTGCGCCCTTTGCGCCATCTTGCTGGTAATGCTGAAAACACGCTGTATATAAATAGCTCGCCGTTTGAGCGTCGTAGGACGTGCGCTTTCGTGGCTCAGCGGTTAGCGCCGCGCGCTGCACAGCGAGAGGTCCCTCGTTCGATGCTGCGCGTGGGAAACGTTTTTCAGAATTATTTTTCTTTGTGGCTTTTATAAATATATAGATACATATACGGGACATGACGCCGACGCCGATGGCGAAAACCAGTCGAGAGTGTCCATATTATTGCTATCGCAATAAAATACGTGTCCGCTATTCGCGGCGTCTTACGGAGCGATGCACTTACAACGAACGAGACGGCTGACCGTCCCGGTTTTCACCGTGCTCACCAGCGGCCGCACGCTGGTTCCGTATGCCTCGTATCGGTGCTATCTAGATGTTTGACAACGGTTGGCGCATGCAACGGCCAATTCCGACTGTGCTTTACTCGAGCAGACATTGTTTTCCGTGCAAAAAAAATTATGCGACGCTTGTTTCGCCTGCTCCGGCGACGCACTCACACTGGCCGCTGGCCGGCTCGATGCCGACGACGTAGGGAAGCCTTGTACTTGTCGCTTCGAAGTTGTAACCGGTCACTCTCCAGGAAGCAACTACGGACGATCACACCAGATTGATTTCGTTACCGCTAGCAGTGTTCTTCGTAACTCTTCGCGATTCAGCACGGAAGCGAGGTATCCGCGACGTCCAGGTTCGGAGGCTCGCATGCGCACGGCCGCTCGATGATAGAAGAAGCACGTGAGATCCAGTTGAAGTTGCCATCAGCGCAACGAGACACATACAGCGGGAGCTTCTCACACTCGCCTGTCTCCAGGGCCACTAAACAACATACGCCACCGAATTGCGAAAATCTGCAAGACGGCTTTCAATGAAGTTTTAGGGGCGAATCTCCTTAGGGCGTAGGCTAGTCCGGCGTCCTGCGTCGTTGTCGTCGTCGTAGTAGCCACCCCTGTGCGATGGCGATGACGCTGCCATCACGGCACAGCACATGGAATGCACTCACTATGCGTCATAACGATGACGCTGATGACGAAGACGATCGCGATGCCATACAACACATGGCATCGTGATACGATCTCACATGCATATCGTTCATACCACATGCATACCACATGCATACCACCATCCGAGGAACCTGCATCGATCTCGTCTTTGCAAACTTCCCACTACTACCCATCCAAGAACCCCTAACCCTCCACTTCACCGACCATAAAGCCGTTATAATGAAGGCGGAACGGAAGCCACCGCTTATGTAAACGGTAACCACCTCGGCTCACGACCAACGAAGAAAACACGGCTCCAGTATGAAAACGGAAAACCACGGCTCACGAATAAATAAAATTTCTCAATATATAGCCACAGTGTTTGTCACGTCTTTGATGATATACTGGGCAAGGTTCCCGCGAAAGATTCACGGTTTTCACTGATGAAACTGCGGAGCTTCGCCCACTCATCATCATTCACTCCGTGGATAAGCTGTGATTTTTTTTTCTTTTTCTTTTTCTTTTTTTTTTCTTAGAGCACGCCCTTTCGTTCACAGAATGCCTTTCTCGCTCGTTTTGCTTCAGCAGCGCCCAGTTGCAGTGAAAGTGCATGGACTGGGGGTCAACCACGAAACGCGATAATGCCATACCAATTTTTGAAAAAAAAGGCATTTGTGCGGTTCGCTTACGGTCACTGAAACTGAGAGCATCACTAGGTGGGGGGCAAAAGCCGCCGAAGCAGGGAGTTGCAGTCATGTGGTAATAAACACCCAAACGATGGTTAATAATCACGTGATAGAAAACTCGCCAGGAAGTGGAAGTGGATGGTGACATCCTTTCACTACATACCTGAGAGGTGGTGGTCAAACTATGTCAAGTACAGCCTTTTACTCTAAATGAGGTTGTATTTATAAACGCGAGACAGTTTTCGTAGATCATGAGCCGAAAAAACGCCAATCTCGGATAGTTTTTGCTTACAGTGTACCGCATAGCCTGCTTGAAACTGTTTTGAAAAAAAAAGTCACAGTTTCGCCACAAGGCGAAGCAATGAATGCGATAGCAACAAATTGGAATGCCAAGCAGGTTGAAACGTGCAGCGCACTGCTCACGCACACATGATGCACGAAAACAACACGCACAGGACGAGAGCGACCTAACAACATTCACAGCTCGACACTTAACGCGCTGCTCAAACAAAAACGACGTACGAAACGTATTCACAGGTACAGACGAGCGCGAACTAAGAAGTGTCACAGTTCTTAATTCGGTGTGTTTCAAAAGCGTATTCTTTTCGCAAACGGGGGAAACCCTAATGCACTTCAAAGTGCATTAGAGTCTTTCCGAGCTCTGGCGACACCCCCCGTTTGAACGAGCCAACAGTGGGGGGGACTGCAGCGAGCGAAGTGACCTTCGTGCGATCGGTAACTACAACGCAGTCGTTCCGGCGAAAGGCTAAGGCGTACTGTTCTCTCGACCACGAGATAAGCGCGCGTGCACAGGCGCCTACCCTCATGCCCCCACCGAGCATAGTTCGCGCCCGGAGAGGAGCGCCTGAGAGCGCGCGTCGCGACGAGTGGGGGGCCGACCTAAAGCCCCGAGGAGCGCGCCCTCTGCGCCGTCTCGCTGGTAATGCTGAAAACACGCTGGAAACACGCTGTATATAAATAGCTCGTAGTTTGAACGTTGAAGGACGGGCGCTTTCGTGGCTCAGTGGTTAGCGACGCGCGCTGCAGAGCGAGAGGTCCCTCGTTCGATGCCGCGCGTCGGAAACATTTTTCTGAATTACTTTTTTTGTGGCTTTTATAAATATATAGATGCATATACATATACGGGGCATGACGGCGGCGGCAACAGCGACACCGACGGCGAAAACCAGTCGAGGATGTCCATATAATTGCTATCGCAATAAAAAAAAACCGACAGATCCCACGGACTGTGGGAATCGATGTAATGCGAAGCTGCCAGCAAGGCGCAAATCATGCTGTACATAATATTCATGTCATGATTTACATGTTAGGACCTGTCATTTATGTTCTTCAGACAGTCAAGTCGCGCAATACCAATTTTGGTGTATATCGAGCCAGCGAAACGGCCATGAGCGTGGCATGCATGACCATCTCATGATTTTCATATTACCACTTGTCATTTATGTTCGTCATACAGTCACGCCACGAAGTACCGAATTTGGTGCATATCAAGCTAGCGGAACGGCCGCGAGCATGTCATGAGCGTGGCATACAAATCATGGCACTCATGACATGTCATGATTTCCATATTACCACTTGTCATTTATGTTCGTGATACAGCCACGTCACGCAACACCAATTTTGGTGTATATCAAGCCAGTGAAACGGCCGCGAGCGCACCATGAGCGCGGCATGCGAGTCATGTTGCGCATGACATGTCATCATTTCCATATTACCACTTGTCATTTATGTTCGTCATACAGTCACGTCACGCAATACCAAATTTGGTGTATATCAAGCTAGCGCAACGTCTGTCAGCGCACCATGACCATAGCATGTCAATCATGATGTACATGACATCCACGTAACGATTTTCATATTACCACCTGTCAAGTTATGTTGGTCATGCAGAAATGTGTCATCGTACCAATTTTCGGATATATCATGTTAAGAAAGCGGCCGCAGGAGCCTTAGGTATGTGCACGGTGATGGCGGGCAAATCATGCTTTTAATAATATGTGGGGTTTTACGTCCCAAAACCACGATATGATTATGAGAGACGCCGTAGTGGAGGGCTCCGGAAGTTTCGACCATCTGGTGTTCTTTAACGTGCGCTGACATCGCACAGTACACGGGCCTCTGCCATTTCGCCTCCATCGAAATGCGACCGCCGTGGCCGGGATCGAACCCGCGACCTTCGGGTCAGCAGCCGAGCACCCTAGCCACTGATCCACCGAGGCGGTCAAATCATGCTTTTCATGGCTAGCTAGTCATGGTTTTCATGATATCACTAGTCATTCGTGTTCGTCATACAGTAATGTTATGCCGCACCAACTTTGGTATAAATCCCATAAACGATAAGGCCAGGAGAGCAAGAAGTCGTAGGCGGCTAGATCGATAGATAGATAGATAGATAGATAGATAGATAGATAGATAGATAGATAGATAGATAGATAGATAGATAGATAGATAGATAGATACGCTCAAAGTTGCCGAAATTCGTTAAGAAAGATTCGCATTTAAAAAAACATTATATGAATGTCGTGTAGTGGAAAGAGTCTTCTTAACGAACATGATATTGTGTGGTTGAATCCTAGAATCATACCACTCGTCAAACATGTGAATTGCGCAACGAGTGCATGGTTTAAAGCCGTTCACCCTTTACAAAGTGTGAAGCTACGCAAGTGCACGTGGCACCTCGCGGACGAGTAGTGGGTACTTCGCCAGTTAGCAAAAGGAGCTATTATGGCGTAGTGGGCATTTAGGAACTGCATATCCAGTGGACAGCCTTGCATAGTTTGAAATGGCCAATGATTTCGCGCGCGAACGTTCGTTTCTTTGCGGCATGGTTGAACGCAAAGCGCAGGGGCCCGATTACGCTGTCGCGTTCTACTCGTGAAGGCGAAGCTCAAGCGTGCCCCTAAGTTTTTGATTGCGTGTTCTGCAGAATTTATGATCTCTACATGGCTGCAGTGTGCAGAAGCACTACAGAGGTTCACATACATTTGTATTGTTCGTGTGTTTTGGGGGGGGGGGGAGCTGGGGGGCTCTACAAGACATCAAAACGCAGTGGAGTTGCAAAGCTAGCGCAGGGGTTTTGATTTCGACGGCTTAAGTCTCGAGGGCTGCGAATGCAGTGTATATTAGCTACCCTTTTCAGAGTTCATTCTCCACGATGAGGAAAAGGAATTCTTTCAGAACATTCAATGAAGGTGATATAAGTAAATAACACGGCGCGGTTTAGAAGACTTTTCTTTAAGTTGTCGTACTTATGAAGCTGGGGTTCAGGAGCTAGCCAGATGCGACGAGAAGTGTTTGACGTCGACCACGACGCCGTCAGCTTAACGGAATGGAGTGACGGATGGGCGGCACGAATGCTATGGGGAAACCGACCTGGAGCTATAAACTTCTGCGTCTGCGAAGTAGTCTTACCCTCGAACTTTCTTGCTGCAAACTTTTTGTGTCATCTTTTCATAGTTGATGGGATCTATGGACTGAACTTTCGGTCGGAAAAAGAGCGAAGATGTAAGAAACTCAGTCATTGCATTGATATTTAACGAAAACAATGTTTCATTTCTGTGGTTTTTAAAACTTTCGCGACCGTCGACGAGTACAGCCACCATGAGATTTTCTAACAAAATGATCAATGACGACTATACCCATCAACAAAAATTGGTCCCGCACGTAACCAGTGAAGACTATCCTGATCATACTTGCGTTTGTTGACGCTAGATGGTCACACTTGTCCTTGTTGAGACATTTGTGTCTCGGCTTTCATTTAACTGCCATTTTACATTGTATTGCCATGCGGTGAAACCCCCCTCGGTCATCTTTTTCTACGCGATTAGCGAAATAAAGGAATGCCAATCAATGAAAAAAATGGGACCATTTTATTCAGAAAAATGTATACAAATTGAGCGAAAAAAATTTCTCGGTGGTTTCAGGACGTTTTGCTTCTTTTGTTTCGGTCACGAAAGGGTTAGCAGCGAAGCTGTTGCAGCTTGCGGTAGTTTGTGCGGAAGGAAAGGAAGGAAGGAAAACAAGAGAGAGGAAAGGCAGGGATGTTAACCAGTTTGGCATAACCGGTATGCTACCCTGCACAGGGGGAAGGGATGGGGCAGATTGAAAGAAGAGTAAAGAAAGGTGTGACCAGAAAACTACGCACCTGGTCATGCGCCACACAAATTTGGCAAGCCTCATTATCGTGCACAGCAGATGCAACAAAGATAAAGAAAGAGATAAAAAGATATAGAAATTATAAAGAAGGAAATAGAGATAGAGGAAGAAAACAATTGAAAGAAGAATAGAAAAAGAGAGAGAAATAAGGGAATAAAGAAAAGAAGGATAAAAAGACAGAGAAATAAAGAGAGAAAGAGAGGGAGATCAAAAAAGAAAGCGATAGAAAGAAGGAGGAAAACAGAAATACAGGGACATAATGTGAACAAAGAAACAAGATATTGAGACAGAGGAATAAGATTGAAAAGGTGATAAGTAGAGAGAAAGAACAGACACCAAGTCGGAAAGAGAGAAATTAGTGAACGAAGCAGAGAGAGGGAAATGGATATGATGAAAGATGCAGACAGAGAAAGACAAAGAAAGAGGGAGAAAGGATATAGAAAGAGACACGACAAAGAGATCAAAATGCACAAAGCAAGATAAGAAGAGAAATGAGGAGGAATACAGAGAAACAAAGAAAGAGAAAGAAGCAGAGAGAGAGCAAAAGGCAAGAAGGCGAAATAAAGAGAGGGAGAGCAAGAAAGAGGAACAAATAGAGAGAGAAAGAAGTAGAAATAAACACATAAAATACATATAAGAAACAGAGAACGAGAACGGCATAGAAGAGAGAAGCGAAGAAATAAAGAGAAACTGGGAAGGCCCTCCAGCTGCCACTCTAGCTTCAGGCTTGTCACGAGTAGTGCGAAGCTGTCATAATTTTTTGAAATTCACGAGGCCGCGCAGAATTTTTTGAGCTTATTGTGAATTTCTTATGAGTAATATATGCTTTCTTCTATTCTATCTAACCTATTTTTTGCAGTTTTATTTACTTTAGGTGCTTGATGTTCTTACACTGCTTGTTTTATATTTCTTGTTTCTTTCTATGAAGAGTTCACCGCATCGTCATCCGAAAAGCTCCAGCGCGACCCCGAAGCGAACCCGCTGGCCTCGTGCTTAGCCGTGTACCGCCGTCGCCGCTATGCTTCTGTGAAGTTTTAGAGAAAAGAAACATCCAGCATTAGTTATAAAAATGGCGAAACAAGTCTTTCAGGTCCGCTACATTCACATACTAATGCTTTCCAAAAAACAATTCCGACAAATTTTGGCATTGTTTCACCTTCCGATGTTTCTACCACCTGGCGATCTTTAACGTGCACCTAAATCTAAGTACACGCGCCTCAAGCATCTTCACCTTCACCGAAAAAGCGGCCGCCGAAACCCGTATTCGGTCCCGCGAACTATGGGTCAGCTGCCGAGCACCATCACCAGTAGACCACAACCGGCGGGCAGCTGGAATTTGGAATCCTGCATATACATAAGGCAACGCATTTCATCAGATTGAATTATATGACGATCTACGACTGTAGTCGCTGTATTGTTAGTGTTACTCGCTTGTACAATAGCGGTTACTTTATTTTCCAGGCACAAGTTCACGCAATATATATTTTAGTTTTAGCAACCTGACGGCCGCCTTCTTCGCTGTCACCTCCGGTATGTTATTCATACTGGTGGGCAGTATGTTATTCTCTTCAAAATACATTGTCAGATGTTTTTTCAAAGAATATGTTCAAAAATCTTGCGTGACATAATGGTTAGTGAAATGGGTCTCTAGTTGGAAGGAGTATCGCATTTGCTTTTCTACAGCCGTCTGGAACACTTGCAGTTGTGTCATGAGAGAGATTATGCCAGGGCATCTGCTGCATCATTCTGCGTATCTTTTCAAGAATTCGTTTACGATATTGTCACGAACACTACATTTTTGTCATGTCTAGTCCGAGTGGCAGATTGTAGATTCCCGAGGCCGTTATGCTTTGTGGTTCAATGCTGGAACCTGTAAAAATGATTAGAAGAAGAAATTATCCGTTGTAAATTTACTTGTTTGAGCAACATTTTCATCCTAGGTTTGTTCTCGCGCCAGTACATTGCGTGCACGAAAGTGTTCATGCAATCTGCGTTCATTTTTTTCTGTAAATTAGTTAGAATAATATGAGAGTAATGATTTGTGGATTGCTTTAGGGTTGCTTTGGGTTCTTCCGGACGCAAGAAA
The DNA here is from genome assembly GCA_030522465.1 of Rhipicephalus appendiculatus. NCBI lineage: Eukaryota > Metazoa > Arthropoda > Arachnida > Ixodida > Ixodidae > Rhipicephalus > Rhipicephalus appendiculatus. The sequence continues at coordinate 50,444 of JALIZH010007472.1, forward strand.
TGGTTTCCTGGAATAAGGAAGTCACCCAACCTCTGGGCGAGGAGAACTTACGCCTGGTCGTAAAATAGTTGAACTCTCTATCTCTCTCTCCCATGCGGCAGTCAGCTCTGGTATCTCGAGTGACAGACTTCATCAAAGAGAGACGTAATGTTTTAAACTTTTCGTTTAGTGTGAACTGGCCTCCCGCGTTGCCCATGTGTTCTATTTTCGTGGTTTCTTGGATGGTACCGATTTGGCGACGCAGTAATGCGCATTTATCTAAACTTTATCCATAGAGCATTTACGTCTGCTGACCGCAACGGAAACGAATTCTGAAACTGCTGTGAATACAGTTGCCATGTATGTCAAAATATTAGCATAATTTCGCTGTGGGCAGCGCTACCCGGGCGGATGACTAAGAGGAATGGACACACACAGCGCATGCGTGTGTCCCAGTGGCGTAGCCAAGGGGGGGTTGGGGGGCTTTAAACCCCCCGAAATCTCTCAGTTTTGCTTGCGTATATATGCACGCACACATACAAACGCACGCACGCACGAACATACATAAAGTATGGTTGAACCCCCCCCCGAAAAAAATTTCTGGCTACGCTACTGGTGCGTCCGTTCCCCTCAGTCCTCCGTCCGGGTCGCGCTACCCGCAGCAAAATTATGTTTAATTACCAACTCGCCCAGCTTGCCGTTCAAAATATTAGCCTTATCCGATTTCTCAAATTCACTGGTGGTGTGTGAACGCAGATGAACAAAGACGGTCACATTCGTTACGGCAGTGGCATTTATCTCAGACTCGTCAACGACGACGCAAATAATTCGCGAAATGAACTTCCGTACCTTGTTTCTTAGGTAGCGTAGATCCCCAATCCACATCTTTGTAGATCGAGTGAGCGGACGGCGTTGCTCTGTCGAGCGGCACCTTACGGCGCTGGCGCGGCCTCACGTGGTGTGCCCAGGAGTATGCGCGGGCCTACTCTAAATTAGAAGTGATGTTCGTGAGTGCCTTTGTTTTGCTGCATCTGCGCATTACGCGAGATAGAGAGAGAGAGAAACGACTTTTATTAACACGGCAAGTGTCATAGGAGTTTGTCGCCTCTCCCTTAGATGGCAGCTTGGTGTTCTTGGGCCCTAGCGGCATCTTCGGCTTGCCAGATGACCTGTAGTTGGTCCTCGATGTTTGAGCTAAGCAGCGTGGTCTCCCTCTGCTCCGCATTTATATATGTGTTGTTTGGCCCCTTCGCGATGTTGGGGTAAGCCCGGATAATGTGTTTGAGGACCACCCGCCTATTCCAGTGTTTACATCTGTCTGTGTAGAGGTCTGGATAACAATGGCTATTAAGCGATTGGGTTTTGCGAATGGTATTTGTTTGTAATAGCCGCCATGCTGTCGCCTGCTGTTTATTTAATAAGCAGTGTGGTGGGGGTAATACAGCCTCCCTTTTCTGTAGTGTTTAGTGATTTATTTCTACTTTACCATTCGGTCTATCTCCACACGCGGCATCCGCGTCATTCCTGCCCCTGCTCGGCTCACTAACTTTCGAGCTAGTGTGCTGCGCCTGTTTTGAATGCCCGGGAAGGAGGAGTGCGCGGACGTACAGATGATATAAACGTCGTGCACTCCGCGAAATGTAGTTAGGATTCTTATCGCCTCTTTCGACACCCTTCCGTTACTGATGTTATGAATCGCTGTTTTAGAGTCACTGATTACGACGCTGGCCGCTGTGTACGCAAGCGCCAGCGCTATGGCCGTTTCCTAAGTGATTTCCGAAATTCCTGTTTGAGTGCCGCCGCTGGCAAACAGGTGGTCCGCATGACCTTGAAGCGACCATTGCCATTTGTCGACCGTCTGCACATGTGACAGCGTCTACATAGACCACGTCTGCGTCGTTTTGAAATTTCTTGTGTAGTGATTTCGCTCTTGCATTCCTCCGCTCCTGGTGATGTTCGGAGTGTATGTTCTTGGATAACGGGGATATTTTTACGCCCTGTCTGGTGTCTCTTGGGATATCGCATTCATGCCCTCTTTGGCCAGCGTACGTTATTCCAAGTTTGTGCAGGATGTGTCGTCCCGTGTTGCTTTGAAAGAGTCCTTCATATTGAGCTATCATATGCACCTAAATAAGTTCATCTAGCGTGTTATGCATTCCTAACGATCCGGAACTTTTTGTTAGACTTCGTGATCGGCGAGCCGAGGGCTTGCTTATATGCCTTCCTGATGATGCACTCTATCTTTTGTTTTCCGACCACTTGCAACTTGAGCTATATGGTCACATACACTATGCGGCTGACGACGAAGGCTTGGACTAGCTGCACTAACCACCTCAACGTGTCTCCCCGCAGAGCAAAGCCGGCTGCTCTTGCGCTCTACACAGATGTGGAGGTCGTGCACAACACGACGGAATGTATGCTAAAAGTGTAGTGAGAAAACGGTATGCCGGCACGCGTTCAGTGGTCAGCTTTCGTGGTTACCAATTCCCGCGCAAGCCGACTACGAGCCTGCACCCAACGCGTGATCATGCGCTCAGAATGGAAAACCTGATGACTAACGCAACGGACACTTAATTTGCTCATATGAATGCACTAGCGAGTGCAAAGTGCAGTTTGTTTACTTTTTTCAGGCAGCAAACGGGTTTTCGCACTTACTTTACGTAAAGAAAAAAACCGGCAGATCCCACGCACTGTGGGAATCGATGTGATGCGAAGCAGCCAGCAAGGAGCAAATCATGCTGTACATAATATGCATGTCATTATTTACATGTTAGGACTTGTCATTTGTGTTCGCCATACAGTCACGTCACGCAATACAAATTTTGGTGTATATCAAGCTAGCGAACTGGACGCAAGCGCACCATGAGCGTGGCATGTAAATGGCATTGTAGATGACATGCATGCCAAGATTTTCATGTTACCACCTGCCACTTATGTTCGCTTAATTTTTTTATCTCGAATCCCAGCGAGACGCGAGACCAGTCTGCCTCCGTTTCGCCTGCGTTCGTGTTCTCGCGCTCTGCGCATCGTGCAGACGCCACCCGGGTTCCAGCGTTTAAATTGACGGACACCTTGTCAATTCCAAAGTGTGTTCCTCGAACGCCTGTGCTCACTGAGACGGGATCGGTCAGAATGGAATGTGATGCGCGCGTCTCCCTCCTTGCATGATTAGAGACGCTGGGCACAGGGACGCTACGCAAGCAAAGCGCGAGCGCTGTAGAGTCCAACGTGACCGGCGTCCGTTTGCGCGCCCCGGCAACCACCTGGCACTGTGCCAGGGCACGGCTGGAGGGACGGACGGACGGACGGGCGCACGTGAGCACGAGACATTAAAGGCTTTCACCTTAAAATTTGGTGTATATCAAGTTGGCGAAACGGCCACAAGAGTGTCATGAGCGTGGCATGCAAGTCATGTTGCACATGACATGTCATGATTTGCATATTACCACTTGTCATTTATGTTCGTCATACAGTCGCGTCACTCAATACCAAGTTTAGTGTATATCAAACTAACGAAACGGCCGCGAGCGTGCCATGAGCATGGCATGCAAGTCATGTCGCACATGACAAGTCATGATTTCATATTAGCACTTGTCATTTATGTTCGTCATATAGTCACGTCACTCAATCCCAAATTTGGTGTATATAAAGCTAACAAAATGGCCGCGAGCGCGCCATGAGCGTGGCATGCAAGTCATGTCACACATGATATGTCATGATTTTCATATTACCACTCGTCATTTATTTTCTTCATACAGTCACGTCACTAAATACCAAGTTTGGTGTATATCAAGCTAACGAAACGGCCGCGAGCGTGCCATGAGCATGGCATGCAAGTCATGTCGCACATGACAAGTCATGATTTCATATTAGCACTTGTCATTTATGTTCGTCATATAGTCACGTCACTCAATCCCAAATTTGGTGTATATAAAGCAAACAAAATGGCCGCGAGCGCGCCATGAGTGTGGCATGCAAGTCATGTCACACATGATATGTCATGATTTTCATATTACCACTCGTCATTTATTTTCTTCATACAGTCACGTCACTAAATACCAAGTTTGGTGTATATCAAGCTAACGAAACGGCCGCGAGCGCACCATGAGCGTGGCATGTAAATCATGTTGTTCATGACACGCAAGTCATTATTTGTATATTACCACCTGTCATTTATGTCCGTCATACAGTCAGGTCATTCAATCCCAAATTTGGTGTATATCAAGCTAACGAAACGGCCGCGAGCGCGCCATGAGCGTGGCATGTAAATCATACTTTTCATGACAAGTTAGTCATGATTTTCATGATATGACCAGCCATTTATGTTCGTCATACGGTCATGTTATGGCATACCAAATTTGGTATAAATCCCATTAACGATACGGCCAGGAGAGCACAAAGTCGTAGGCGGCTAGATAGATAGATAGATAGATAGATAGATAGATACGCTCAAAGTCGCCGAAGTTCGCTAAGAAATGCTTCGCATTTAAAAACTTGCCTCGTATTCGTTGTCCAAAAACCCAACTATTCCTTGTTGTGAATGCAGCTTCTACAAGTCTCTCGGGCCTGCACAACGTTGCACGTTATGTATGCAACACAATGTAACTTATAGTCAAACAATAACTAATTTATATGTGTGCCCCCCAGCAATCTGCGGTGTATTGTTTCAACTCCACTAACCCAGACCGTTCTCGAGCAACAACACTGACTAGTTCGTATACCCGTGCCTACCCTAGCGCGTATATGTATACACATACACGCGCTAAGGTAGGCAGTGCAGCCATCAATATGGGACCGCTTGTCCAAACGTTAGCTCCAGCGACAACCCCACTTCAAGAACTTTTGTTTCAAAAATATTATGACACACAGAGAATTGTAGGTATGTAGATAATTATTCGGACTGCAGAAAGGAACGTCAATTAAATACGAAGGATTTCTAAACGAACTGCAGGCACTTTGAGCATTTCTATCTCTCTAGCCGCCTACATCTGGGTGCTCTCGTGATTGGCTCTTTAACTTTTGCGTAGACAAAGCTGGTATAGGAGGGTAAGAGAGTTTGAGGAATATGATTGTCTGTTCACGACATGAAAAAGCATGAAAATCCTGTCGCGTGCGTTGTCAAACCCTTTCCTTCAGACACGTGTGGCACATACCCGTATATCACGGGCCGTGGCAAGAGCGTATGAGCCACATGTGATTGACAGTTTATATCTACCCCGTGACGGCGTGGACAGACATTAGTAACCTAACTGTGAGACCATTAAGAGAAACTGACGTCGGCAGCGTAGACCCGATGAATGCAGAGATAAAAAATCAGGATCTCAGCTGGAAATCGAACCCAAGCGTTGTGCGTGGCAGTCATGGTATCCTACCACAAAGCCATGCCATGGTCTTGAAAATGCTTTGGAAAAAGATTGTGCAGGCGTAAGATCGGTGCAACTTCAATTGTGGTTGCAGTGCTGGCTACCTAATTTTATAAGAAAGCAATAAGCTTTACATATGTAAACCTATGACATAGACGTCACGCCGGGTTAACGCGAATTGTGGTTCCCATGTTCCCTCCACTTTCATATAATTTAATACGCAATACATTTGTATTCCGATAGTTCAGTAAGCCATATATTCAAGCGTTGCTCGACCCTGGGGGAATACGCGAATGAAAGTTACGTGTGCTATTCACATCATCACAGCGTAAAACGCACTTCGTTTCGATCATAGAGATGTCTGTGCTCAAAGGTTAGTGCTGACGTTCTGTCAGACGATAAGTTACCCAAAACTTGAAATTCGGCGAGATGGTGCATATTTAACGGGAAATTTCAGCGCAAAGAACAACAATCACAAGGATGCGGTTGTCCTGTTGCCTCGCTCTTGTGATTGTTGTTCTTTGCGCTCAAATTTCCCCTCAGAATATGTTACCCAGTGTAGTCGCCAGTAAACGCCAGTGTAGTGGACGTTCCTGGTAAGCCCACGATGTGCGCACCACTACTGCACTTTACGCCAATCCACTTCGTAACATTGCCTCAACGCCAAAAAAATTTAGCACAGACTCGCCGGCTGCTTCGCATGAAACCGATTCCCGCGAGGCGTGGGATCTGCCGAATTTTCTTTTAGGCTTTTTCATAGATATGCCCCGAAGACATCAACCAGTAGTGCAAATATTATTACTTGTTTTGTTTGAAACGGCAAAAAACATGATCATGCTGATTTGAAGGTTAACAAGCCAGACATAGAGCAAGAAAAAAACATTTTCTTTCTTCATCTATAGGAGCTCTTTCACGTTGAGTGGAGCCCTATTTCCGGCCACATTGGCTCGCAGCACTCCACGTGCCTGCTGGATCAGTCGACGCTGCACCTGGGGCTCTGAGCTGGGCAGCACCGTCTCCCATGAACAATGTGACAGTGAAGGAATAGGGGAAACACGGTGATTGCGGACATTCCCAGGAGCAGCGATACAGTGTGGGCTTCACTCCACTGCAGGGGCCGTATGAAGGATATTGTATGGGGTGAAAGGGATGAAGTATGAAAATACGGGAGAATGAATTAGTCTAGAGCTGCCGCCACAACAGCTTCCTCTCGGCTAAGTGTTTTGTGTCCTATTGGTGTGTCGTCTGATTTGGACAGTTCTGCCAATGGCGCTCGGTTTGGGAGCTTCGAGCTACCCCATTAGCGCGTTCATTACAATGGAGAGAGGCATGTCCAAGTGTCCAGACAATACGCACCCTCTGTAGTAGTGCGAGATGTAATGATGTCAGGATACGGTGTGTGTTAGGGCGCAGGCCCGTAGTCAGGGGGGGGGCTAGGGGCCTGGGCGCCCCCCCCCGAAATTCGGATGGAGGTGGTGTTTTACCGCGAAAAAAACACTGAAAATAGGGGTTTTCAAGGTCTTACAGAGCCCGCGTTGTCCGCTACAAGCCGACACATGGCCCGTTTCTGGGGACACCGGGTCACGTCAGTGTATAGAACTGGTGTGTTAGATGTACCGTTGCCTAGGACTCGCATTAAAATCTTGAAGTCTTGCCCGTATCCGGCCTTTATATAGGTCAGCGTGCATATTGCCGGGAATTGGGGCTACTTGAATTCGGTTTCGAATGTCATGTGAGATATTTTTACAGCGAAAGCTGTTTTCAGATCCCAATAACGGCCGCTTTTGCGCCGTAGTTGTCCGCCGCCGCCGCCACGGCCGGTCTCCGTAACCACTATCGCGGGAAATAAGAAAAAAAACTAAATAAATAAAAAATCCTCATACCATTATGGGATGAAGTGGATGCGCTTGAAAGACGTCATGCAGAACCAACTGGCCCAACTCAGTGCACTGACCATCATGGGGATCGAACCCGTGCCATCTGCGTTGCAGCCCAGCACTCTACCACTGAGCTAACCGGACGCTCGTCTGGTTAACCTCCCTGCCTTTCCTCTTCTTGCTTTCTCTCTCTCTCTCTCTCTACGCCGGTGCTTGAAACTGCGCTGCAAACTGACCCTATGCAGGCTTCATTTCGGGTAAGGAATCGCGTTAAGATGTGTTGTAAAGCGTTTTAGAACACTAAAGTAACAACCAGGCGTCACACAATCCAAGTTGCGTTACGAGTGGGTCGTTCAATGCTCCAACCCATTACAAAAGCCTCAGGCATAATTCTTCAACGTCGTCAGCCATATCATCAACAGAGTGCACATAATGCGTTACAAGTGTGTAGCGGGTACCGCGCTTTTCCGAAGAATGACGAATAATGGCATAGTGGCACGCTTTCCCACTACACAAACGTTATGATGATTTGTGGCGTAGTGGGTACTATGCAAGTGTGCTTGTAGTAGTTGTCCCAAGAGTGTTTTAAAAAGGGCTCTGAAAGCCCGCTCTTCCAGCTTTCGCTGGGACTGTGCTGCGCGTTCTGCGCACGCCTGGCGGTTTTTTCTCTTCATGTTGCGGTTTGTTTGGCATGCTGTATCCCAACCTAGATAGAGTAAGACATGTATACAGAATGCCACATTACACGTTGACGCGTTGTGGGGCATTCCCAGAGCCTTCTGTAGTGCCCTGCGGAGAAGGGTGTTGAGTGTTCTGTGAAAAACGGCTCACACGGTGAATGACACCTCGCCGCGCGCTTTGTTTAATCGGAACTACGCTGCACCCAAAGCTACAATGAAGAAAAAAAATATAAGCCTCATTTCAAGAAAATTTATACAATTCATTCTGGTGGACAGTTTTGTGTAATTGGTTGAGAGGAGACTCAATATATTTCATCATTCCCGTAGTTTCGAGGTGCGTTCTATGTAATTATTGTAAATCTGCAAGAAGTGCATAAACTTGACCTGATAGTTTAAATGCGCCGACAAAAAATATGCGTAGCTTTTTAATACTGTTCTGAAATATACAAAGGTCGTTAGCGCTTGTCGTAAAAAAAGTACCATATTATTGAGGTTTCGGAAATTATAGCCTCTTAGTCAAACAAGTGTTTATCCTGCGAAGTGCTATGTCATTCCGAAAAACGTGGTCTTTTTTATTCTGCCAGTGATGTGGGAATATGTACGTTCTGTGGAAGCCAGGCAAACACTTGTGATATCCAACTTTTCTTTGGCACGCTGAATTCTCCACACAGGTTGTTGTTTGACGTGCGGCCTGCCGATCTTACTGCAGATGGCCTCAGCGGTAAATGCCTCGTGTTCGCGAAGTTCTTGATTTGATCAGTAACCCCCGCTCGTGGCATTCCCGGAGAAGCCAGTGGCCTGCTTCAGGATAGTAGATCACCTTGCGCTCTACTGAGATACACTCGATTATACGTGGCGATGGGAGTCGTAAGAAATTCATCCTGTTCTCCCCAGAGGATCAGTGTAGACACGTTGATCTTGCGGTAGTCAAACCTTTTCAGCTGATCACTATCATTGTTGAAGGCGCGGTAATAATTTAGTGCACCGGTCAAAGCATCTGAAAAGAAAAGTACAGAAAATTAGTTGCACAGGTTTCACTTTATAAAAAAAAAGCGCGTATTGAGGGTCTCCTTCTGTGGCAGAAGGATTATCGTCGTGAGGCTTGCTTGCGCTTCCATTCTCGAAAACACAGCCCTCGCCGATTTTGTGTATCGAAAAATGCGACATCACGCTGATGATGCGCACGCCCGATCGTAACCTCGAGGCGAGGGGTGCGCGACCATAATGAAAGGCACGCAAGATAGATGACAGTTGTTGTAGGACAGAAAGAAGCCCCAGGTATGCCAACCGTATATTTATTTATTTATTTGTTTATTTATTTATTTATTTAAATATATGCGGCGCACGATAAACATTTTCGTCGGGGGGAAAACAAAAAAAAATATGAAAGGAGTCCAGGTAATATAATACACCAAGAGCAACAACATCAAGATAAACCATAATGTGAAGATTAAAAATAACGTGACATCTGCACTCTAAAACATAACATTGCTCTTTAAAAAGATAATAAGATATATATGTGTTACTTGATTGCGCTATTCGCTACAACTCAATTTAGAAAAAAATGCCGGCGAGCTCCACTTCGCGAACACCGTCAACACCGAAGCTAATACCTTCTATCAGGCTAAAAATCGAACCCATGTTTGGTCCGCCCCTCGCTGGTTCACCCTCATCGCTTAGCCTTAAGCACTCCCCATCGCCTCTAATTTGTTCACCCTTTTCCCTGAGCCTCACCCTGGCCCATCTCGGCCCGGCGCATTCCTTCCCCTTTTTACCGATTCCCACGTTTGCCACACCACGAGGCCACGTGATCAGCGCTACGCCATCATCGAACGCGGAAACTTCGAACAGCTTTGCTTTTAATATTTATTGGTGCGCTGATATATGTTCATCGCAAAATTACAGCGCGCACAAGAGACAAGAACACAACGAAGGGGACAAAAGTTTGTCCCCTTCACTGTGTCCTTGTCTCTTGTGCCCGCTTAATTATGCAATGAATATGAACCAACTGGTCCAACTATCAGTTTTACTCATACAAATGATAATTACATTAGTGCTCATAGAGCGACGGGAGGGGTGAAGCTCATCTGTGTCCTCTTGGTGCTCGTATACAGGCAATTATCTCTGCGGGATCCAAAATGAAAGTGAGCCAGTGTCGGACAAATACGGGCATAATATATAATTATTGTTGGACTTGAACGGCCAAAACCACGATATTATTATGAGGGACGCCGTCGTGGAGGGGTTCGTAAATTTCGACCGCTCAGTGTTCTTTAACGTGCACCTAAATCTCAGTACATGGGCCGCAAGCGTTTTAGCCACCGTTGAAAATTCCGCCGCCACGTCGGGATTCCATCCCGCACCCTTCGGTTCAACAGTGGAGCACTATAACCACTAGACCACCATGGCAGGTTATAAACAGGTGAAGGTTAATAAATAGCTACGCATTGGCGTAGCCAGGGTGGAGAAAGAGCGGGCGAGGTTCAGATGAGAGACCTGCTATGGTTCACTTGCTTCTTTTGACCTCCGCAAGTGAGGTCTCTTCTTTTCGGGCTGCACAGACGCGCAGGCTCGCTGCGACATGTCGCCATAAAGTCGACCAATTGACTCCTGGCACGATTGCCGTCAGGCACACCAGTGCGCGTGCATGCACGCACGCACGCACGCACGCACGCACGCACGCACGCACGCGCACACACACACACACACACAAACACACACACACACACACACACACACACACACACACACACACACACACACACACACACACACACACACTCGCACACACAGAAGGGAAATAAAAATAACAACCCGTGCGACAGAAATGAATGTTCACCTAAGCGTACTGCCTCGGCAAGCGGGTTGTTTTCCGTCTTGGGCAGTCGCTTTCACCCTGGACGCGCAAACCCTATCATCGGTGCACTCGAGTGATTTTCTAGAACATGTACATCAACGTTTCGACAGAATCACTGCGTTCAAAGGGTTCTATCCTTCTTATCGTGTGAAGAGAGCACTTTCGTTTTACACAGTAACTCAGTAACGCGGTGTCTACCCAGCTGCCTGAAGTGCAGGATAGCACTTAGTTGAACTATAATTAGCGTCGTTAAAGAATTTGAGAACGCGCCACTTCCATCCGCACGATGCCATGCGTAAGAGGGTAGTTCAGTTACTCAGTAATGTCACATTTGCAAATCACATAGGGTGCTTGAAGGGCCGTAGTTAAAGTTACTTAAAAAGCGTAAATATCAACTGATTGGCCGATATTTGCAGATGCGTCCAGTAAATCAACGTACTACGTGTATATATGCATAACCATATATAACCACTGTTTAACTCTGTAGCCAAACGTGCAATGGCAAGAGCCTTGTATATTGTCACGTGGTCGTGACGTTGACGAAGGCAACAGTCGGCGTGTCATGGCAGAAACTCTTTGGCCGAACTTGTGGTCGAGAAACTGAAAGTCAGACTACAGCAATACACACTGGCACTGATAGCGGTGAACAGAGCGTCGTCCGTCGATTAAATTGACAAGCGGTGAAGCGCGTCGGTATTTATGCGTGTGTCATCGAATATTTCAGCATTATCACAGGTCGTCGCGCAAGCTCGGGAATAACCTCGAGTGTTCACGTCTGGCACGCAATCTTAACAAAACGATCTACTAAAATCGGGAAGCTTCTCGAACACTAAGGCGGGGTTTGCGCAGAGCATTGCTGACGGTCTTTGTGGGCGTAAACCTAACACAGCAAAAGTGAAATAAGAAACGCGCGTGGCAATATACAGAAAACGTTGTCACCTAAGGTTCTTGGTCAAACATTGTCACATAGACGTCAGACTCTGCAGTTTTACAGACACGTAGCGCCACCTGTCGGAGCAGTTTTGGGTAGTGCAAAGTCCGGCTCCCTTGCACAGTTTGCTGTGCAACCAGGTGCAACTAGCGAGTTGGAAAGAACGATTAACCTAAATATTTTGTGTGTTGGCGCATTGAACACTCAGAAAAAGAGCTACGAATTTCTCTCCGCTAGTCGGACGCGTAACCGAACCGCCATGAAGTGCGCGCCAGAACGACGGCGAAAACAAGAGCAGACGCAACAGTTCTGCGCAGGAAAGGCCTCAGTCGACGCTACTGTTGCGTTGTGAATTGCCACGGACGTAAAGGACTCCAGTTTTACCGATTTCCGTAGCTGTTGCACGAAGCAGAACTGGCAGAACGGCGAGAGCTCTGGGTACGGGCCGTTGCGAACGTGTTGGGTAAGCGAATTACTCGCGTTCTCCACAGCCGGTCGCATGAGAAAGTGTGATAATGTGGGTCTCATGTTAGTGTTTTGAGTAGCCTTGACGTAGAACCGTGGCAACCTTGACTATGAAGCTCAGCAGAGCCTCAGACCGCGGTGCGCGCCGTGCAGCAGTTAAATGCAGACTGGTGAAGCGCGCAATAAACATCGCGACCACACACAGCATCGCGCACGTACGCATTGAAGGTTGAAAGTTTCGGCTTTAACAAGCCAATGCTAACACGTGCGTCATAAAAGTAAGTCGCAAAATGTTGGTCGTGACCACCGTCAGGTTTTTTCTTGCCCGTGGTCTCCGCGATTGCCGGAGCTTTCTCAGAGGCCACGGTTTTGCCTTTCGTTGTACACCGAGAAAGTGGACGCGCACGTATCCCCATTTGCAGCATATACAAACGGAAGACAAACGTCAACAGAACATTCGAAGATGAGTAATAAAATATTTCAACGCACAGGAAGCGAGAGATGGATGGAGAATGCAACTGCAAAGGCGAAAATCGCCGGGACCATCCGTGCCTGATAAAGCGAACTTTGTACCGCTGATCGTAAGAAACATTGCTCGTGTACGTATTCATCGCTTTGACATTATGTATATGTCGAAATTTAACTCATTTAGGCGTTACAGAACGCACGTCGGAGTGCCTCGAGGTCGATGTCATGCGAGTTGCAGCACGCCGAAATAATTGAGACAACTTTTGCATTGTACCCGCAGTTGACATTGATTAGTTTCCTACTTTTCTGAAGCGAGGATGGATTGACGGAATAAGCTTTCCAGGTCCTTAATTTTTAGGAAACAGTAACACCAGCGAAAGAGGAGGGTTCTATAGTGGCCCTGTACACATGCGCTTGCGGACGGCTCTCTTTGCACTACCCACCTATGGCCAGGGCGAAGATGAGAGCGCTGGTGGCGGCGTTTATCGCAGCGCCGCCTGGGCAGAGTCTGACGTCTATAAGGTCGAGCGTAGTGGCCGGGTTCTTTCTGTAGACCAACTTGTATGGCGTCATCTGCGTCGTTTCCTGGACGGCCGCGTTCTAAGCGAAGGTCACGTACGGAAGGATTGTATCCCAAGGTCTTGTCCTCGACGTCGACGTACAGTGCCGTCCACTGTTAGGGTGAACACGGCTCAACGTGGCAGCGATAGCAGCCCTCTGCGGAGCGCCAGTGCAGCCGGCGCAGCAGCGCATCGAATCGAAGTGGCGCAGGCGCACACAAGCGCACCGCTCTTGCTGTACTACAGACAAGCAAGACCGGCGCCTGGCTACTACGGAACCACACGCTCGAGCGATGCAGAAGACGACATAAAGCATCTCCCGTGTGTCCGTGAGCGCATGCACGGCTATGCTTCGATGCGCGGCCGCGCCGGCTGCACTGGCACTGCGAGGAGCGCAGCCACGCTGCGCCGTGTTCACCCTAACAGTGGCACGGCACTGTACATGGCCAGCATGTCGGGGAATGGTCTTGTTTAGACGCTCGGTAAACCCATTGATCTTTGGGTGGTAGGCTTGGTCCGGCGGTGGTTTGTCTACCTGTTCCTCAAGATCGTATTAGGTAACTCCGCTGTAGAGGCCGTGCCTCTGTCGGTAATGAGAACCTCTGGTGCGCCATGACGCAGGACGATGCCCTCCACGAAGAACTTTACTACCTCGGCGGCGCCAGCTTTCGGCAGGGCCCTTGTTTCGGTGTAGCGGGTGAGGTAGTCAGTTGCTACGATGATCCATTTGTTTCCTCAATTCGCCGCCGGAAACGGCCCCGGTAGGTCCATGCTGATCTGATGGAACGGCCGCCGAGGTTTCTCGATGGGCTGTAGTAGTCCAGCTGGCCTAGTCGGAGGTGTCTTCCGTCGCTGACAATCTCGGCAGGTCTTATCGTAGGGGGTGACGTCGGCAGTGAGGCGGGACCAGTAGTACTTTTCGTGTATCTTCGCGAGCGTACGGGAAACTCCAAGGTGTCCAGCAGTCGGGTCTTCATGCAGAGCATCCAGAACTTCTGGACGTAACGCTGAAGGTACTACGAAGAGGTAGTTGGCCCCATGTGGCGAGCTTTTTCTTTAGGACGCTGTTCCGCAGGAAGAACGACGCCAGTCCTCGCTTGAATACCTTTGGAACAACGGTTGCCTTGCCCTCGAGGTAATCCACAAGGCCATTGAGTTCCGGGTCGGCTCGCTGTCGTTCGGAGAAGTCATCGACGTTTAAGGTTCCCAAGAAGTAGTCGCCATCCTCGTTGTCCTGCGGCGGTGGGTCAACGGGGGGCGCGGGACAGGCAGCCGGCGTCAGAGTGCCTTCAGCCGGACTTGTAAACGACGGTGATGTCGAATTCATGAAGTCGCAGACTCCAGCGTGCGAGGCGACCTGAAGGGTCCTTCAAATTAGCTAGCCAACAGAAGGCGTGGTGGTCGCTCACAACTTTGAAAGCCCTGCCGTAGAGGTAAGGGCGAAGCTTGGATGTAGACCAGATGATGGCAAGACACTCCTTTTCTGTTGTAGAATGATTGGCTTCCGCCTAGGATAGCGACCGGCCCGCATAACTGATGACCCTTTCAAGTCCGCCAATCCTCTGCACTAGGACGGCTCCGAGCCCTATGGTACATGCGTCGGTGTGGGTTTCCGTGTCGGCGTATTCGTCGAAGTGCGTAAGTATCGGTGGCGTCTGCAGGCGTCGTTTCAGGTTCTTGAAATGCTCCGACTTGTGCTGTTTCCCACTTGAATTCCACGTCGGTTTTCGTGAGCTGAGTTAGCGGCTCAGCGATCCGCGAAAATCCCTCGACGAAACGTCTGTAATAGGCACACGAACCAAGAAATCGGCGAACGACCTTCTTGTCGGTGGGCGGCATGAAGGCAGAGATGGCAGCAAGAACAAGAGCTATTCGTACGCGAAGCGGCACTTTTCTGGCTTCAGTGTGAGTCTGGAGCTCTTGATTGCTTGAAGTACAGCTTCAAGGCGCCGGAGGTGTTCGTCGAAATTCAATGCAAACACAACGACGTCGTCCAAGTACACAAGGAAAGTCTGCGACTTCAACTTTAGCAGTACTGTATCCAAAACGCGTTGGAACGTCGCAGGTGCTGAGCAAGACCGAAGGGCATGACCTTGAACTGGAACAAGCCGTCTGGCATTATAAAGGCAGTGTTTTCTCGGTCTCTCTCGTCGACTTCGATTTGCCAGTAGCCGGTATTGAGGTCCATCGACGAAAAGTGTTTCGCGGTCTGGAGTCTATCTAGGGTGTCGTCTATTCGTGGAAGGGGGGTACACGTCTTTTTCGTAACTTTGTTCATGTGGCGACAATCAACAGTGAAGCGTAGGGTTCCATCCTTCTTCTTCACTAACACCGCGGGTGACGCCCACGGACTCTTTGAAGGCTCGATGATGTCGTCGCGTAGCATTTCGTCGACTTGTTTTTTTTATGGCCTCGCGTTCTCGCATCGAAACTCTGTACGGGCTCTGATGGAGTGGCCTGGCACTTTCCTCTGCTATGATGCGGTGTTGTGCGGCTGGGGTCTGTTGAACTCTTGACGACGACGAAAAGCAATTCCTATATTGCAGGAGTAGTCTTTTGAGATGTTCTTGTTTATGCGTCGGAAGGCTTGGATTGACGTCGAAGGCTAGTTGATCAGTTTCGTTTGTCGTAGCATGTTCGGCAGACTGGGCGAGGGTGAAAGCATTGCTGGCTTCCACAATTTCTTCGATGTAGGCGACCGTCGTGCCTTTGCTCAGTGCTTGTATTCGTTGCTGAAGTTCGTGAGCATAACTGTTGTGTTCCCTGCTCGCAGCTCGGCTATTCCTCTTGCAACGCAAATTTCGCGGTTGATCAACAGCTGCTGGTCGCCTTCAACGACGCCTTGTAGGTCTGTCGATTTCCAAGAGCCGACGGAAATGCTGACGCAGGAGCCAGGGGGGAATGGTGACTTGCAGCACATTCAGGGCCTGCTTTCCTGTAGGCGTGTGCGGTGGTAGTGCTTTTTCTGCGGATAGCATTATAGACTTGGATCGTAGGTCAATTACTACGCCATGCTCATTTAGGAAATCCACGCCTAGATGGACGTCCCTTGAACAATGCTGCGCGACGACAAAGCTCGCTGGATAAGTCTGGCCGTCAATCGTGACTCTCGCAGTGCAGACTGCAGTCGGTGTTATCAGGTGGCATACAGCTGTCCGGATTTGGGATCCATTCCAAGCGGTCTTCACTTTCTTCAGCTTGGCGGTGAACGGGCCACTCATGACGGAAAAGTCGGCCCCAGTGTCGATGAGAGCGGTGACGTTGTGGCTGTCGATGAGAAAGTCTAGGTCGCTGGTGCGTCGTCTGCCGTTGCGGTTGGGTCGCGGCGTCGGATCACGGCTACGTCGGCTTGCTCCGAAGCTTCTGCGTGGTGTCGTCACGGCTTCTTCCGGTGGCGAAGTTTCGTCGTACGGGCACCCTTCGGCTTGCGGCTTGCTCTTAACACATGGTCGCGGCGTCATCGTCGGCGGCGGAGGATCTTTGGTAGGTCGTTGTACAGCAACCGCACCTCCATCGGTTGCTGCCCTTAGTTTTCCGCGTGCGGACTAGGCGACCGGCCCCGATTTGGACAGTGTAATGTCGGCGTTGGGGAGAGGCGTAGCGACGTGGCGACGGCGATTAGAAAGGACTTCGGGGTGTCCACTGCGCACCTGCCAGGTAGTCGGCAATGTCGCGTGGTCTGTCACGTGGACGCGGTGCGTCGATGGCGAAACCACGTAGCCCCATCTGTCGGTACTGGCAGCGGCGGTAGGTGTGGCCAGCCTCCCCGAAGTGGTAGGAGAGCGACCGGTTGTCAGAGGTGCGCGAAACATCGGTCTTCCTCGGGGTGTAGTTCTGGCCGACTGGTGGGCGGTGCAGCGTCGGTGACGGCGCCGGGGCGCGCCTTCACGTGGGCGCGGAGGGGGAGCTTTACGACGCGCTCCAGCAGCGTAGCTCATCGCTTATGGCTCAGGCTGCGCTGGTTGAGGCGCTCCCAGAACTTGCTGGATTTCCTGACGCACGACGGTGGCGATTGGCTCCACCTGAGGGTGCGATGATGGCATAAATTTGCGCAGCTCCTCCCGAACGATTGTACTGATGGTGTCAGGTAGGTAGTCGGAATGCATCGCTTGAACCTACCAGTAGGTTCATGAAGGGAATGCGGCGGTTGTACTGGCTGGTACGCATTTCAAGCGCCTTTTGGATTGTCGTTGCCTCGCTGAGGAATTCAGCGACCGTCTTGGGTGGGTTACAGACAAGTCCTGCGAACAGTTCTTGTTTCACACCCCGCATGAGGAGGCAAACTTTTTTGTCTTCGGGCATAACAGAGTCGACTTGGCGGAAAAGTCGCGTCCTATCTTCCGTGAAGACAGTGACGTTTTCGTTTGGCAGCTGCCCCCGGGTCTCGAGCAATGAAGCAGCCCTTTCCTTCCGGACGACGCTCGTGAACGCGTCCAGGAATGCACGGCGGGAGAGATCCCAGGATTGAATTGAGGACTCCCGATTCCCTAACCAGGTCCTTGCCGCACCTTCCAGGTAGAAGTAGGCATGGCGCAGCTTGTCTTCGAAATTCCAGTTGTTAAAGCCGGCGACACGGTCATATAATTCAAGCCAGGTTTCCGGGTCTTCCAGCGATGAACCACGGAAATTTGGCGGCTCCCTGGGTTGCCGAAGCACGATTGATGCAGGCGCGCCGCACAGGAGCTGTCATCGTCGTTGCGGTTTGAAGTCGAACTTTTGGTTTGCCTGGTGTTTTCCGGCAGGAGCCCGCGCTCTGGCTGCAAACCTTGCAACCTGCGGCTAGCTCGTTGCTGCACGTGGGCTTGAGTGTCTTCTCCGCGATGCGGGCTATGTTCACGGCTTGACGGGGGCGTCCGGAACATGGACGAACAGCCCCTCCATCAGATGTCACGTGGTCGTGACGTTGACGAAGTCAACAGTCGACGTGTCAAAGAAGATACTCTTTATTTGGCCGAACTTGTGGCCGGGAAACTGAAAGTCAGACTACAGCAAAGCACACTGGCATGATAGCGGTGAAAACAGCGCCGGCAGTTGATGAAACTGACAAGCGGTGAAGCAGGTCGGTATTTATGCGTGTGTCATCGAATATGTCAGTATTATCACAGGTCGTCGCGCAAGCTCGGGAATAACCTCGAGTGTTCACGTCTGGCACGCAATCTTAACAAAACGATCTACTAAAATTGGGAAGCTTCTTGAACACTAAGGCGGGGTTTGGGCAGAGCATTGCTGAAGGTCTTTGTGGGTGTAAACCGATTACAGTAAATGTCAAATAAGAAACGCGCGTGGCAATATGCAGAAAACATTGTCACATAAGGTTGTTGGATTTTTCTATACCTTGATCTTAATGGCGCTTTCGCGAATTGTCTCGCATCCGACGGAATGTCGACAAAGTGCCACTGAATTGATGCGGCCTGAGTGCCAGTTGAAAATAAGTAGGCGCTTTGGTGAGGTCGCTGGCGAAGAGATGGATCACACTGTGGTAGACTTCGGTGTCGGAGCACTGGTACGCGCCAGTGCACCTCACTGATGCTTCATGTGGCCAGTACTCTTGGCGCTATTTCTGAACTACCTGCAGGGCTGATATTTGCGGCGAAAGTTTCCAGCGTGAAACCATTGCTTGGATGGCAGCAGCATATATCTGAAATATGTGTGAAAGTTGATAGTTTGCAAAAAAAAAGTGTATGAGATGCGGAAAAATTGTAACAGCGGAGCGGTTTAAGCCGAGCGTTAGTCCACGTAGAGCGACCAAAAAACCACCAGCCCCATGAACCCGTATGTCCTCTTCTTCGGGTTCTGCTTCGCTCCCCAGAACACATGCGCCGATTTGTCCGGCGCGGAATGCAATAATTCTGATAAGTGAGCAGACGAGTACAGAGAGAGAGAGCAAAAAAAAAAAGAGGAGAGATGTTCTTGGCAAAAAAAGAAAATTAAGGCAGATTCGCCCTAGTGGTCGTCAGCTTGAAGGAAATGTGGAACTGGGCAGCTTTGTTTGTTTCTCTTCGGTTATCTCTTTCATTCCTCCCCTCTTTTTTTCTTGTTCTCCTTTCCATTTTTTTTCTGCTTTTTCTATTTTTTGTACTTTTTTTTCTATATCTTCCTGTATTGCTCACTCTTTATATTTTTGGCTTGCTTCCTCTTTTAATTTTTATACGTGGTTTCTGTTGTCGTGTTTTCCTAGTCATAGCAATAATGTCCGCACTTAATATCATTGTTTGATTGATTAATGGAGTTTCGTGGCGCAAGAGCCATGAGTGGCCAAAGAGCACCATGTCTTTTATGCAATTTTAGCGATCTCCAATGATTGCGGTGACAGGGTCTATTATGGCTGTATAGAGGCCTACAATCACGCGCTATATACAAGCGTAAAAGTTGTGTATAGAGTATAAAGTCACAGTTTCGCCACAAGGCGACGGAATGAATGCCATATCAACAAATTGGAATGTCAAGCGACGAATGGCAAGCAGGTCGAAACGTGCAGCGCGCTGCTCACGCACACATGACGCACGAAAACAACACGCACAGGGCAAGAGCGAACTCACAACCTTCACAGCTCGACACTTAATGTGCTGCTCAAACAAAAAATTACACCATCTCCCGCTAAAGGGAACCATGTGTAGATGTGAAGCAGCGGGCGCTAACGCTTACACTGGCGGTGGCGTTGACGCTGGCGCTATCGCAGCGTTGCGCAGGAGAGAAAACTGAGGAGGCGCAAAGCACGCAGTGATGGAGCGGTGTTTCCTACTGGAACATGCCAATCGCTGCTAATGGGCAATGAGAGACAGAAGACTCCGACTGGACACAGAGACCCGCAGTCGGCTTTTAGTTAACGCGCACGCTGCGAATTTTTATTGTTCAACAACGCACAGGAGAAATATCCCACCGGCACCACATTGGAGGTCAAGATCCATTGCCATATATACGGGATGGACAATGAACGGTTGTGCAGCGCGAGCAGTCGGTTTTTTCAACCAAGAAACTCGCTAGCAGACGCTGCCTGCGTCGGCGTCTCGAGGCGAGAGAGGGGGGGTAGCGTAGGAGAGGAGAGAGAGGGGGGGCGCGCATGCGCAGTGGGGGTGTGGCCGCTGTGGGCAGGGATGCCTAGAGGAGAGAGGGGGGAGCGTATTAGAGGAGAGAGAGGGGGGGACGCGCATGCGCAGTGGGAGCGCGGGGAGGGATGCCTAGAGGAGAGAGGGGGGGAGCGTAGGAGGGGAGAGAGGGAGGGGAGGCGCATGCGCAGTGAGGGTGTGGTTGCCGCGGGGAGGGATGCCTAGAGGAGAGAGAGGGGGGAGAGGAGGTTTTTTTTATTTTTTATTTTTTGAAAGGTTTGCGCATGCGCAGTAAGGGTGGTCACGCCGGCACACCACCACCACCACCACCACCACCGGATTAAGCTTCGCCATAAGATGCTTCACATCTAAAAATCACAGCATATCCACGGGGTGAATGAAGATGAGTGGGGCGAAGCTCTGGAGGGAATCATCGGTAAACCGTGAAGCTCTTCCGTGAAATTCGCCCAGTACATCATATAAAGAGTGTGAAACACCGTGTATATATTAAACATCCAACTTTTATTGTACTGTTGGTTTACGGGGTCCCTTCATTATCACCGCTTTGTGATCGGTGAAATGCAGGGAAAGTGGTGATGTTACATATGGCACGGTAGTGGGGCCATATGTGACATCACCACATAAGGCCTACCTACGGTGGCTGCCTACTACTACATACTACAGAGGAGGGAGAGACCCACACCCTAAGGAGCTTCGCCCCTAAAACAACGCACGAAACGTATTCACAGGTCCAGACGAGCGCGAACATGTGTCTCAGTTGTTTCTTCACTGTGTTTGAAAAGCGTGCTCTTTTCGCAAACGGGGGGTACTGCAGCGAGCGAAGTGAACTTCGTGCACTCGGTGACTACAACGCAATCGTGCTGGCGTGGTTCCGGCGAAAGCCCAAGGCGTAACATTCTCACCCACCGCGAGATAAGCCCGCGCGCGCACGGGCGTCTACCCCCCCACGGGGCAAAGTACCCGCGCTGGAGAGGAGCGCCTGAGAGCGCGTGCCGCGACGAGCGGGGACACCGACCTAAAGCCACACCGAGCGTGCCCTTTGCGCCTTCTCGTTGGTAAAATCCTGAAAACACGCTGAAAACACGCTGTATATAAATAGCTCGCCGTTTGAACATTGAAGGACGTGCGCTTTCGTGGCTCAGCGGTTAGCGCTGCAGAGCGAGAGGTCCCTCGTTCGACGCCGGGCGTCGGACACATTTTTCTGAATTATTTTTCTGTGTGGCTTCTATAAAAATATAGATACATATACATATATGAGACATGATGGCGACGCCGACGCCAACGGCGAAAACCAGCTGAGAGTGTCCATATAATTTCTATCGCAATAAAATTGTCGCAGTGATGTGTGATGTGCTATATGGGGGGTGGAATGAATTACCAATGACCATGGTATCTACAAGTGAGAGATTGGCGAAATAGCAGGAACGCCTCCTCAAGGTAGTTCAGGCCAAAGGCTGGGAAGCCGGTGCTTCTGTGAGTAGCTCTCGCAGCAACCGACTCTATCGAGAGGTCGTGCTAAGGATTTCCTTGATATATGACGTGAAAGCTATGGATATCCTTTAAAAAAGGAAACAATGGCTCGTATTTAAAAATTGTTTCTTTGCCTATGAACATCCGAGGATGCAGTGGAATTTGTTCTCGGTAAGCCAATGGAAAGTGACTTTTCCTAATAGAGTTTATTTTGCTGCATGGGATGATCATGTGAATGACAGTGAGTGGTTCAGCACATTTATCACACAAAGGTGGATCGCCATCGGGCAAAATATATGAATGTGTACTGAGTGTATGTCCAGCTCTTAGCCTTGTAAGTGTTACTTCTGTGCGGCGTGACTTTCATACTGGCGGCCAATTACAAAGGAGCGGCTAGATAACGTGCAGTTTATTTTGCGTGTGCCTATCCGATGGGCTCTGCGAATAAGGCCTGAGCTTTCTTTAAGGAATGGTTTTAAATCAAGAGCAGGGTTAGCTATTGATGTATTGGCAGTGGCTTCGTTGGCGGATGCAGCTAGCTGGTCCGCCAACACGTTTCCTTGTATCTCGTGGTGCGCTGGCACCCAGTACACTACGACGTGCTGTTTAAGTGTGTACATACATCGTGCATAAGAGTGAGTAAAGCGTGACAAGGACAGGATTTGTGTGCCTCTTCAGAGTTTTGAGGGCTTTTACAACACTGATGGAGTCGGCGTATATTACTGCACTTCGTAGTTTTAATTCTTTATTGTGTTTAACGGCCGCAAGTATCGCATAAGCTTCTGCAGTGAAGATGCTTGTGTTAGGATGCAGAGTACCGGCGTCAGAAAAAGATTGCCCGACTGCTGCGTAGGACACAGAAATGTGAGTCTTTTGAGCATAAGTAAAGAATTCTCGATTTGAGTATTTATGATGGCATTCGAGGAGGTGTGTACGGATATGTGCAATAGGCGCGTGCTTAGTAACTTCCACGAAGGATATATCGCCATCTTTGAAATGCCACTGCCATGGCGGCACATATGCAGCGGGAGCAGCCAAACGGTGTTCAAGATGTGGCACGCCCATTTCTTCAGCTGCACCCCTCACACGAAGTGCGTAGGGCTGTCTCATGGCAGGGCGGCTGTCAGACAAGACAGAACTGACCAAATGATCGATAGTGGAGTGTACGAGGTGTTCGTTGTTCGCGTTAACCTTTAGGAAGTATACAAAACATAGGTAGGTTCGCTGGAGATGTAGCGACCACTTGTCTAAGCGCTTGTCTTGTGTTCCTTTCTCGTCTTTTGTCTTCGTTGGAGTGCGCTTAAACAGCAGCTATGCCATGCATATCAACCAAATAGCCCAAATATCGATTCTCTTGCAGTTCATTTCTAGTACCCAGGACCCTAACTTTTTTCCTAACCTCAAAAGCACTTGTCGTGTGTTCCTTTCTCGTCTTCTGTCTTCGTTGGAGTGCACTTAAACAACAGCTATACCATGCATATCAACGAACTAGCCCAAATGTCGATTATCTTGCAGCGACCACTTGTTCGAGTGAACATATAGGCTTTCTACGGGGATAGTGCGAAAAGCACCCGCAGAAAAAAGAACGCCCAAATGGGGGAGAGGGTCAAGCATTTTCAAGGCGCTTGGTGCCGCAGCCTGATATATTATCGCTGCATAATCTAGGCGCGTGCGGATGAGGCTTTTATTCACCAGACATTTTCTATCACTGCCCGATGATGTCCGCGACGAAACTGTGACTATATTCATACCTTTCATACCTTTCAGGTGCTTGTTTTTTTAGATTTTTTATGTGTGGTACGAATGTTGATTTTCATGTCTAAAACTATGCCTAAAAATTCGTGTTCCGTTTTCACAGCTAGCCGTGCAGGTAAATGTCCGTGCAGGCCAATGTCTGGATCAGGATGGAGGACTCTCTTCCTTGAGAATAAAACGCATGTGCTTTTTTTTTGCGGATTAAGGGTGAACCCATTCTTGTCTGCCCATTTGGTTACCTTATTCAAACCTAGTTGAACCTGCCGCTCGCACATTGCGAGATTGCATGATTTAGAGCCCATCTGCACGTCGTCGACTTTTGTGCGGTAAAAGATATTGCGTGGAATGTACAGATGCAAGGAATTCATTTTTATAATAAACAGTGTGCAACTCAGGACACCACCTTCCGCTACTCCAGTCTCCTGGACAAATGTTCGAGACAAGACATTCCCCACTCGTACACGGAACGTGCGATTCCACGAATAACTTTCGATTATGGCCAGCATGTTACCTCGGACACCTGAAAGTGAGAGGTCTCGCAGTATGCCAAAGCGCCATGTGGTGTCGTAAGCGTTTTCCATATCGAGGGACACCCAAAGAAAAAAATGTTTATTGACGAGAGCGTCATGGATTGCTGCCTCGATACGTTAGGTGGTCAGTGGTGGATCTGCCCTCGCGAAATCCGCACCGGTGTGGGTAAAATCGGTTATTTGTTTCCAGGAAATGTATAAGGCGGAGGTTTATCATCTTTTCAAAAAAGTTTACAAAGGCAACTTGTTAGTGCGATGGGCCTGTAACTTGTAACGGAGGATGGGTCCTTGCCTTGTTTTAGAATCGGGACGACAATAGCCTCTTTCCATGAAGTAGCGATGCCGCCGGAAAACCACATCGCATTGTACAGGGAAAGTAAGGTATTTCGAGTTTCAAGAGGCGAGTTTTTCAACATTTCATAGACCACACGGTCAGAACCTGGGGCGGAATTACTGCAGCAGTTTAGCGATGCTTGTAGCTCATCCAAGCTAAAAGGTTGATTGTATGGTTCATATTTTGTACATTTGCGTTCTAGTTTCTGCTTTTCTATTCAGGTTTTATACTGTTGGGAGGCCTCCGAGTAGTGAGACGAGCTCGAGATCTGTTCGAAGTAGGTGCCTAGGAAGTTCGCCTGGTCTACCTGTCGTGTCTACAAGAGAGAGTGAATGTGCACGTTTTCCTGTTACCCTGCTAACCATGTACCACACTTTGCCCTCTTGTGTATATGAATTGATGTCTGATAACAATTTTTTGCCAACTTTCTCTTCTAGCCTGCCGGAGCATTCTCCGGCCTAGGGACTTCATGTTCTTAAAATTTATATGATTCTCCGTTGTCGGAGAGTCCCGAAGGAACTTCCATGGTTTGTTTTGCTTCCTGTGCGCACTTAGACACTCAGAGTTCCACCATGGGACACGTCTCTTGCCGGGCAGTCAATATGTCTGCGGGATGCATTTAATTGCAGCGTCAGTCAGAAAAGCTGTAAAGTACTGTACAGCTGCATCTATGCTTAAGCCACATACGTTGGTCCACTTAAACGTGTAATCTTATGAAACTGTTCAAAATCGGCTTTTTCTGTGAGCAATTTAAGAACCCTGTGGAGGACATTCATTTGATATTGGTGTGCTCAAAACTACAGGAAAGTGGTCACTTCCGAAAGGCATTATTGATGACTTTCCATTGGAGTAGGGGTAGAAGCGATGGAGATACAATGCTGAGGTCTATGGACGAGTAGGTTTTGTTGGCCAGGCTATATGTTGGCTCTTCCCTATTCAACAGACACGCACCGGAAGAAAAGAGGAACTGTTCAATTAGGCGACCTCGTGCGTCGCAGCGTGGATCACCCCATAGACCGCTATGTCCATTCAAGTCTCCCCAAGTACCTGATAAGGTTTCGGGTAGTTGATCTATTAAGAAGTGGAATTCATGCTTTTATTCCACATCTTACTTTTATTTGATGATAATTAGCTACAGATGGCCCTTGCGCCACGCGACCCTGCTATTATCGCTCTGTGTGGTGAGTGACTTCAATGGACAAAATACGCGTAAGGTTATGAGACCCAATTTTCCCAAAATGTTGTACTGACACAGTACGATTAAGGGCTTTCCACAAAATGACTAAACGTTTCAATATTTTGTGCACATTGCCTACTAGTTTGCATGTCAGTGACCAGTCGTATGCGTTAGTTAAACAACTCTGTCACAGTACTTGGATGTTGGCACCGGACGAGCAGCCAATTATTGTGATGCAGCTCCAAATTCGCGGCCGTTCAAGCGAAACCCAGGAAGCGAGTGTGGACGTTATCAGAGCTCCTCAAATCCCCACTAAGGCAATTTCTGTGTTGTTGAACTGGAGTAAGGTGCACGTAAAATAGGATTTAGCTCCTCCCAAATGAATAAACAGCAAGGTTGAGACAGTTAACATGGAGTAATTACATGGAACAGTAACATGGAGCAGTAACATGGAACAGTTAAGATGGAGCAGTTAACATGGAGACAGTTGACATGAAGTTCGAAAACCCACCCGCAGGTTGACAAATCGAATCCCGGCCGAGGCGGCCGATTTCCATAGAGGCGAAAATTCCAGAGGCCCGTGTAGTTAGATTTAGGTGCATGTTAACAAAAAAACCCAGGTGGTAAAAATTTCCGGAGCAATAACTTTTTCGTAACGATAAAGATTTGCAGACCTTCCCCTCCGCTAGGGCGTCTCTCATAATCACATTGTGGTTTTGGGACGTGAAACCCCGACAATTACTATATTAATGACTTTTCCAAAGCTGCTAACAGTGGCATGGGCAGCAAAACTTCGCAAGAAGTTACATTTTGTCGTCGTCATCTCCATATTAATTTGCGGCATTGAAGTACTTACCCGTCTGCGAAAACATATACTTGTGAGCTTCCTCTTCCGCTGGCGTAAAACCTCTGTGGATTTTTTTCGAAAAATGCGAAGTCCCGCATGATGAGGTATTTCTCGGGGACTTCTTCGTGCCGGAACGGTAAGAAGTACCTGAATAAAAAATTTGGGGCTAGTTGGTAAATAACAGTCACAAAATATTAGCCCACCTTTACGACGCCGACAAGAAAGAGGTAAATCAGCGCTCCTGCAGTCCACTTCTTTATTGTCTGCGTCGAGGATTTCTATTCACTGTACTCCATTACGGTCAGTGAAGGCGTACAGTGGCCTAGTCTTGTTGGAACTGGTTCATTAAGTTACAGCGCTACAAGAACTAGAAAAAAGCTAAGGCACACACTTGCTATGTGCCGTCGTGTGGGTACCTTAGCTTTTATCTCGTTCTTGTAGCGCTGTAACATAACGGGTTAGTACTAAACAATCGCTCCTGCGTCGAGAACATTCGTATGCACAAGTTGAAATGAAGGCGCTCAACCCCAATGTTTGTTGTGAAAAGTTTTTCGGTCAACATTTACGCCCGTAATGTAGTTCTAATCAGTAAAAAAGAAACAATCCCCAATTATATGGTCATGTAAAGTTATTCCTACGATAGCCTCTGTAATGCTGCAGCATTGGGCCGCTGTTCTGTCTGCGCACTACATTTATCTGAAGTCGTCGTCTCCCAATATGCTGATTCAAACTGTCCTTTCCCGTCCTTTCCTGCAAAGCCTTAGTAATGAACTGCATAAACACTGAGCTCTCGTAGACGGCCTGTCACATGCCACGAGGTAACCAATCAGATAACGCGCCGCCCAGCGAAAAAAGCTGTCTCACAATACATACTAAGTGAATAGGCTAATCGCACTCTAAGCGATGTACCGAAAGTGTTTTTAAAAACACGCTTCCGCCTATCGCTGGAAGAAGAATGCTTCGTGCTCTGTACCCGGGTCGTCGGGCCCGAACGTTAAGATATTTCATGTCATAAAAAATTACCACAGCATCAATCGTGTGGGCGAAGGGGTTCGTGAGAAGTTAAGTTTTGCGGCCAAGCATAGCCTGCGACGTTCATTGGCAGGTAAGGATGTCAGGATGAATCTTATTCGTCTCAGCATAACTTCTCTCGGTTTGGTTTGGCAGCCTCCGCAATCCTCCTGCATTGAATAATGGCACTCGGTTGACATCTATTACCCTTACCAGATATATACGAAACGTAGGCACTTGTCAGGTGCCTACAGCAGCGCATGACTCGAGGATTAACGGTTAGGGAATTCGTTGTGCGGTCATTTACGGCATCGTTCACCAAAAACTCTTCTTTAGACTTGCATTCTGCCAAATCTGCACTTCGTCCTTACAATCCAGTTTACGTTAGGTGTCTAGGGAAACTTGAGCACTGTGACTACAGGGTCACAACTAAGAACTTCAGACCAAGTGCATATTGGCTCGAAGCTGTACTGCTCGCAGAAACGACCCCGATG
The DNA here is from genome assembly GCA_030522465.1 of Rhipicephalus appendiculatus. NCBI lineage: Eukaryota > Metazoa > Arthropoda > Arachnida > Ixodida > Ixodidae > Rhipicephalus > Rhipicephalus appendiculatus. Next base: position 78,309 of record JALIZH010007472.1, read on the forward strand.
ACTGCTAAACTAAGTATCATTGCTCCACAAGGTTCATTTCAGGGGGATTCTCACAAGAACCCCATCGTAAGTGTGCCTGCTGAAGATGAAACTTCGCAGCACTTAGCATAATTCCTTGAGCTACAGCTTCAATGCGGTGATCCCCCCTGTGGCACCGGCTGTTATTCCTGTCAGCAAAAATATCCATCAGCTTGTCTGAAGGCAACGTCGCTACACTATTCGCATAAGGAGATCCCGAGATCGCTGTATCGCATAGTTCAAGTGTTGTAAGCGAAACAACTCAGACAGGATAGAAGCTGCTAACCGCGCCATATTTAAGTGTTACTCTTGCTGACGTAAACTGCTTCTTCATTGCTAGTCTAACCTGCCTTGATAACATGGCTCTAAGTTGAGCGTTACCTGCAATACCACCATCGTCACTGACGTTCATGAAGCAGTAAACAAACTTTTCTCATTATTGCCAGATCGTCACTTTCTCAATGAACACGACAATGCTCAACCCAAGCTTAAGAGCACATCAGAAGTGCGTCATATGTTTGCAGACACAAATAAATGGGGCAGCCTTTTTTTGAAATCTGTCACGTCCAAAAACCAACTGTCGCATAATTCGAGTGGCCACCTGGTGCACATCTGACTTCCTTTCATTTTTATTCAAACTTAATAGATAACCAATTAAAGCACCCACTAAAACATAGTTTCGAGTTATATACTCGATCTGTTTAAGTCGAAGACAGAAATATCCACTCCTACAAGGTTACCGTGCCCAGTTACTAGGTGACTCTGCCTCGTTGCCGGAAAAACCGTTATAGACACCTGCAGTCGAGTTCAAGAGACACCTCGCTGTTGTCCTTTCGTTGAAAAGTGCTCCACTCCCTTGAAATGATGACAGGGAAATTGGGAAGTGTAGGTTTCTTCCAAGAAGATGGCATACTAATCCGGGAAACCATAATCGCAGAAACACGTTCAAACAACGTACAGTGTGAAAGAGGTAGAAAGCGGAAGTCCCAGAGAGAGGGGGGGGCGGGCGGTGTAAACCGGTGTCATATACGTCTAGCCTTGTCAAGCGGCAAAGATGCAGAGACAATAGGCGAAAAATCGAAAATCTTGATACGAAGGAAAGAACGATTACGTGGCCAAATTTGTTTGACAACATTGAAAGATCATTTCCACGTGGCAGATTCTGACATGATTGTGCAGCCAACGCAATCCAGAAATAAAATTCTGAAAACAGAATGAGGAAATACTATGTTACTTACCTATACTTGCGAAAGCCGTCAAATACTGCTCGATACAGGAAGTTGAAAATTACCCGTAATTTTACTGCAGTACACTCTTTTAATTACATTAATGCACTTACTGAAATAGTTGAAGCAAGATAGACTATTTGTACCTGCGGAAACCCCGTTTTTCTTACTTGCGCTTGAAATGGATATTGCTATACTACAAACAGAAAACACCTCTATCATTCGCCCTTTTCTTGGCCGCCAAAAGTAAGTTAGTCATGACAGTACGGTAATAATTTTCAGTCTTTGTAGAGCGTATAACGATCAATAAACACTATTTTTCTTTATTTGTACATGACACGCGAACGGTGCAACATTGAGCTAATCAGTACTCCATATTTCTGTACCCGCTTCCTGTATGCATCTGGCATTTTTCGCGGTTAATTTAAGTTGAACGCATCTGTCTTCTTTCCCTTCTCGTGAAGCCGTCAGTTTTTAGCGCTTTTGCCCCAAGCATGAGTAAAATAAGAGACCACTACTCACCAGGACATTTTCATCTGGGTCACACTCTCTAAAAGCCGTCGTGCGAAGGCCAATGGGTGCATACCGTTTATAATGACCAGCCCGTGAATCATTTTCTCGTTCAACGTAGCGAATACAAATGCAATCATAGCTCCCCAGTCGTGGCCAACAAGGATGACCTCCCTATCTTCTGTCGCTTCTGAAAAGGAAAGTCGGTTCGTCGTGATAAATTGCAGCTCGTAGGTCCGTTTAAGGCGAGACAGACGGTCCGATTTTGCATCCGGTGCGACGTCCGACGCGGTGGGGCGGCAACCGCATTGGTGACGTTTTGTCGTATCGGACGCCCGCATAGCATGCACGGCATGCACCAAACCGAACATATTTTCGCCGCAGTGTCTGGCTGCATCGTGCCGTCGGAGGGCCACAGCCAATGGCAGCGCGAGAGACGTGCTACGTTACACGGCTGGCGGCGCCCTATCCCTGTCGCCGCTACGATCACAGTGGCCGAGACGGGTCGATGGTGTAGAGCAGGGTGATCAAACACGCGGCCCGCCGACTTTCGCTAGCGGCCCGCGGCTCGCTCATGACACCCTTTGTCCCATAGTTTTTTTAATGATTTTTGGGATTGTTTGTGACGTTGCTAAATGGTGCTCGCCTTCATTTCTCGCCTATCGTGATTGATAACAGTTTTTTTCGGGGAAGCTATTCGCCTGGAGATCTTGGAGTGGCGCCCTCTCGCGTGTGACGTCAGGGAGAGGACTCGGATGCAGCTCTTCGCGCGCGCGTTCGCTACGTGAAGGCTGCTCGACGCTACCAGCCTGTCCATCGCGCTCGAGTTTTTGAAACATTGGTGGGCGAGTTGATAAAGCAATTTGTACTGAATGTTCAAGCAAAATGCCCATCGAAATCGAGGGGAGTTGCCGTCAGGAGCACGTTCTGTGTCGATTGCTCCTGTTGTCGTCTGCTAGCCATCCATGTGTACATCTGCTTCTATGGTGAATTTTTCTTTTCGCGACTGTTCTATGGCCGTGGCGCACTCAAAATGACTTTCCTGCCCATTTTCGATAACTGACTTCAGCGTTCGGGCTTCAGCTTCCATGTCTGCGTTAAAGCGCAATAAATGTATACCGCGTGCTGCGCGTGTTCGGTTGCCAAGCCTGCTCAATTCTTATGTTCGGAGCATGACAAACGACGTGTGATGTCAATCAAATAAATTAAGTGGCGTTACCGGCAGCAACGTTTGATTAAATACACATTTTTAGCAGCTGCTGTGTAAGCGCGTCGTAAGTACTTTAAATTGAAACAAGAAATAAACAGGGTGAGTCTAAAGGGGATGCACGACGGGGATATGAAATATCCGTAGGTTGTCCGGAGTGATTTTCTTTTGTTTTTGTTCTATTTTTTTGCAACATATTTTAATCCTTAGGTTAATAAATCGACGTTTGTTCACTCGTTCACGGTGGTCTGAAAATATTCTGAACAGAATTAGTGTAATCAACGTTGATAAATATAAAGCTTTCGCGTCGAAAGATGTATTTGCAATAAAATACCGTAAATCAGTCTCAACGGTCGACTCCTGATGTGGCTTGGTGCGATCACTGTACTAAAGAGACTCGAGTTCCTTATTCATTTGCCTAAGTTCACTCGAAGGCGAAAGCCATCTTTTTCTTGAGTCGATGTATTGTTCCTTCGCCGCCCCCCCTCCGTATGCTTTCTGGATGTAACGTAGTTTTGCATTGAAGCTTTCTACACATCACCTGGTTTTGCATCGCCTCCGAGATCGGCCCACCAATCACAGAGGCAATGCAAAGCGACGATGTCATATGATGACGTAATCATATGACATGACGTTACGACGTCACAAATTTTGTCGGTCTGGGATGTCATGATGACGTGATCATGTGATGAATTTTCGCATCACTCGTGTTGACGCTGGCGACGCGGGACGCCGATGGTCAATTTTCGCAATTTGTGTGGAATCTAAGGCTCCCACCTTAAAATATTCAATCTTGTTACAGCACGGTAAAGAATCACAATAATCAGCCACAGGGGCCAAACGAATGGTGGGAAAGAGCTCTCTTTCTGCTCTTCCTGGACACATTCGCCGATTTTTCCTAATGTTTACGAAGCTGTACTATCGGTGTCAAGTGAAACGCGAACACTGCAGCGGATCGCGTTGCCCAAGCATTAGATATATAGTGCGCGCGATCATGTCATTACCATTGGCAGGCTCGCACAGTCGAGTAGGCAGCACTGCGCGATCGAAAACATGAATGCGGCTCATGAACGTATCTATCTCTAATCATAAGAGTCGAACTGTACCACGCGCACCACTGCTGGCGTTTCATTACGAGCGATCTTATTTGCATCCATCTCGCCCAATCTGTGCTGGTCCGCAGTAACCTGCTGGTCCATGAAGTTATCGATTTCATTTTGTCGGCTGTCGTGTCTGCACAAGTCCACATGACTATACAATTGGGAGTGGAGCGTGAATTTTCGTTCATCTCAAGTCTGTTTACACAACGCTGATTTTTGCGAATAAGCCGCAAAATTGATCGCGCTGCGATTTCAAAGCAGCGGAGACTCTCTTTAACTCACTTGGCGGGGGCGTTCGCCCTTTCACGTAAGCTATTTCAACGCCATCCAGCCCAGTGAGCGAAGCTACGAACTCGGGGGGCATGAACCTGACCGCGATGGCTGTCGGTATACAGAACATATGTTAAATGTTAACTTTTCTTGAACTCATGTAATGCTAGCAGTCTCTCAAGAAATATCATAAGAAGAAAATGCAGCTAGTAGTCGAGGAACGCCGTGCGACGCGAGCGAACAATAACGAAAATGCTGCTGTTTTAGCCAGAGCGTAGCAGACGACAAAAGCCGAATCCCCGCCCTTGCGTCACCGGAGCGCCGTTCGCAGCGCCGCCATCGGTCGCACACGAGGCGAATATACTCAATTGTGACTGGCCTTTAAGCGTTTTGTCTTTGTGACACCCAATGCGGTCGCCTTATGTTGAAACATAGCAGTGAAATCATTTTAGCATCGGCGTCTAGGCTTTAGTCATTGTGGTGATCGCTATCGGTGTGTTTCTAGAATCCTGACACCCGATCCCCTTTAGAAACCACCCACATATGAGATGTGCGAGAGGCCTTCAACGTCCAGCTATAGCTGATAGTTTATTCAAACTCGGCCCCCCACCCTCTCCCGTGTTCACCCCTTCTTCACTGTCCCGACCCTTTGCGGGACTAAATTTGTGACTGCAGCCCGGTAGCTGATATGAGCTTGAGACCTCTGTCGTAGGGCTTCAAAAGATTTACCGACATCGCCGTTCACGGTGGCAGATCAACATCAAGTGCAATTTGCTTGCGACGTGAAATGATTCCAGAATGAATAAAGTTATGTTTGAAGTCTGCCATTTCTACAAGACAGCGCCCGTTTTCAAACCACTAGTGAGATCGCGAGCAGCGATGCAAGACCATTTCGCAGGTAAGTAGAGGGACACCGGCAGCTTCGGTGAGCCGGCTCACTTCGATTCCACCTTTGCTCTACACATCGATGACGTTGAAAAATTTAATTACGTATGCTGAGGCATTACATAAATGTACACAGCTTGATCGTGTCGGAAAAAGAAACAAGGAATCTTGACGAGCTCGGTTGTGATCGCGAACGGCGTGGACGACGGCCGGTGTCCGCCTTGCTAGGGCCTACCTATCGGAGTCGTGCCTGACGGCGGGATGTTGCAATTGGCTTGTCTCCCACGAAGGCGCAGTTTTATTCATTAGTTTCCTACAGCACGAAGCGTGGCTGTGCAAAGGTATTTTTTTGTTCTTTATTACGAGGATACGAAGTCTTCCAAGTGTGTATGCCGAGGCGCCGTATGTGGTTCGAGGCTACAGCGGATTGCGCGTTCGCCCCATGTGTGCTGAATCGCCATACGCCGCATGCCAGCTCTTCCGAAGCCACACGTCGGATCGGACGCAAGATCGTACTGTATGTTTCGCCCTCTCGTTGTGCAAGACATTTCAGCCCGATGTGGTATAAGGTTCACAATGTATAAGGCGTGTGTACAGAATTCACAGTTTATATGGATAGCACCACCAAAGGCAACCTTCGGCGCATGCATAACGAGAACACCGTTCGCCTGATACCTATGTTGATTGACACAGAAATGAAATGACACAAAATACCGTTCACGTACGCAGCATAAAATGGTAGTGTTGAATGGAAATTCAAAACAGGCTTAGTATGAGTTCTCTCGTTCAAGGCGGTGTAGTATTGCGCGTCATAGAATGAGAAGATAGTGACATCGAGTAGTACGTGGTATTCTACCATTTCTGGACCGTGGCCTGCAGGTAACACTGCATGTGCGTTATGTGTTTTACAGAGAAACTGCAACGCTGCGTTTCTTAGCCACAAAAAAACGTATATGCCAGAGAAATTGTGTGAACCCCACTACCTACTACTGGTTCACTAAAATGAAGCAGTTGTTCGCGGGAAAAAAAGGTATGTGCCACTGAAATCTAGCGAACCCCGCTGCACACTACTAATCATTTATAAATTAACAAGGGAACGCATGGGCGGCAAAAGAACGGAGCTTCTTCGCGAGCCACCCACTGTGACTACGAGACAGCATTAAGTAGGAAACAAGCAAGCAAGCAAGAGAAAGCACGAAACACCAAGCGCATGCGTCGAGTCTGACAAGACGACGCATGTCGTAGCAAAAATTCCCACACTACTCAAATGGATACATTTTAAAGTGCATATGCTAAATTCAAGCGGAAACCTCTCGGACAACTATTTCGGACTTAGCTGCGGGGTGTGTAATCGGCTATATTTCGAAATTCTGTGTCACTTATGTACCGTGTGCTAATGAGTTTCGCTTGTCAATCCTCTTCACAGTGTGGAATGTTTCTGTTCAGAGCAGTGGCGTAGCCAGGGGGCTGCACAACGGGCACGTGCCCTTCCCGAAATTTCGTCGTGCCATGGAATGCAGGCAATAATATTACACTGGACGACACTTGCGTACTTCTGCTGGCCCCCCCTCCTCTTCAGATGAAGCACGTGCCCCCCCCACTGAGACAGAAACAAATTTCTGCCTAAGCCGCTGGTGCATAAGTATGGTACGCCCATTTACTATATGTTCCTGCTTTTGTCGAAAAGAATTTAGATGTCTCGAAGCTGTCAAGCCTGTCTCTCACATGTTTCATCTTTCAGTAGCAGCTGCCTGGTCTTCGCCTGCTTTATGTCCCAGTTAGCGCGACCTCGTTGTTGTGCCACGCACTAATGCTACCCAGTACCTCCCAGTATAGATAACCAGTCTTCCAATGTACCCAGTATCGTCGTCTGCCCAAAGGTCGGTGATATGGTTTCGTGACTTGCTGGCCCCGGCCGCTGACGTTAATCGCCTTCTCCCCCCTTCTCAGCGGCTGAGAGCACCCAGATGGAGGGGAGAAACAATTCCGCTCTGCGCATCTGTGGTGGGGTCTCTTCGGCGCCATGAGGATAATCGATGATCTCGCTTACATTGTCCAGTTGCTTATCACGTGGGCTCATAGCCGCCAATTCTCCAAAAAGCGTATTCCGTAGTGTTAATATTGAACCTCTAAGCCCTACGTCGTCAAGTGGAAATTCCCTTTTGAGGTGCAGGGTGCTCTTCGTTATGTACTTGCCAATGTTACTGGATAGGTAGACTCCTGGCCGGAGGAAAAAGAGGAGGGGGGGGGACCCCAACCTTGTTAATTAATACGGCGCATGTTAAGGGTGCAGCGATGGCGTAGTGGTTAGAGCATCAGCCTCGCATGCAAGAGGTCCGTGGTTCGAATCCCGGTGCCGGACAATTCCCAACCGGATTAAAAAAAAAAAATCCGCGTGATGATGGAATTGTGTAAAAAGGCCTGGGGTGCAGCCTCACTGGCGACCACAGCCAGCAATGCACTCCCTCACCAGAGCAGGATTGGCCACCCTGGTGCAGTACTTGGCCACTACCTCCCACATGAATACACCAATTAACCCTCGGCCCTCAGTCCCCAGCGGCTGCGAAGCAACTGACCAAGGCGGCGGTCAGACCTGCGACGCAGCGGAGGGTGCTAAGAATCTCTGGGTCCGGACAGGCCGCCATTGGAATCTGAACTTGGCTACGTTTAACGCCAGAACTTTATCTAGCGAGGCGAGTCTAGCTGTACTATTCGAGGAATTAGAGGGTGTTAAATGGGATGTAATAGGGCTCAGTGAGGTTAGGAGGACACATGAGGCTTATACAGTGCTGAAGAACGGACACGTCCTATGCTATCGTGGCTTAGCTGACAGAAGAGAACTAGGGGTGGGGTTCCTTATTCATAAAAATATAGCTGGTAATATAGAGGAATACTATAGCATTAATGAGAGGGTGGCATGTATCGTAATTAAGTTTAATAAGAGGTACAAGATGAAGGTGGTACAGGCCCACGCGCCTACATCAAGCCATGATGATCAACTGGTTGAACGCTTCTACGAAGACGTAGAATCAGCAATGAGTAAGGTAAAGACACAGTATACTGTACTGATGGGCGACTTTAATGCAAAGGTAGGCAAGAAGCAGGCTGGAGATCATGCAGTTGGGGAATATGGCATCGGCTCTAGAAACGCCAGAGGGGGAGTTACTAGTAGAATTCGCCGAACGCAACAGTTTACGAATCTTGAATACCTTCTACAGAAAACGGGCTACTCGTAAGTGGACGTGGAGGAGTCCTAATGGCGAAACTAAAAATGAAATAGACTTCATAATGTGTGCCCACCCGGGCATTGTACAGGATGTGGAAGTAGTTAACAAGATCCGATGCAGTGACCACAGAATGGTAAGATCTAGAATTCACCTAGACTTGAGGTAGGAAAGGCAGAAACTGATACGCAAGAAGCCGATTAATGAACTAGCTCTTAGAGGGAAAGTACAGGAATTCAGAGTTTCACTCCAGAATAGGTACGCGGCTTTAACCGAGGAAACCGACCTTAGCGTTGACGCAATGAATGATAATCTGACTAGTATCATTAAGGAGTGTGCAGTGGAAGTCGGGGGTACAGTCGTTAGACAGGACACTGGTAAGCTATCCCAAGAGACGAAAAACCTTATTAAGAAACGTCAAACCATGAAAGCCTCAAATGCAACAGACAAAATAGAGCTGGCGGAGCTTTCCAAGTTAATCAATAGGCGTAAAGTAGCCGACATAAGAAAGTATAATATCGAGAGAATTGAGCATGCTATTAAGAACGGAAGAAGCCTCAAATCTATGAAGAGAAAACTGTGCATAGGCAAAAATCAGATGTATGCATTAAGAGACAAGGAAGGCAAGGTCACAACCAATATGGATAGAATAGTTGAGGTGGCGGAAGAGTTCTACAGAGATCTGTACAGCAGCCGAGACAGTCAGGATGATAACGTAAGAAGCAGTAATAGCCCAGAGGAATCTGACATCCCACCAGTATTGACAGGAGAAGTAAAGAAAGCCCTAAAGGGAATGCAAAGAGGCAAAGCCGCTGGTGAGGATCAGGTAACATCAGACCTGTTGAAAGACGGTGGAGAGATTGTGTTAGAGAAACTGGCCACCCTGTATACGAAGTGTCTCTCTACGGGGACGATACCAGATTCTTGGAAGAACGCCAACATCATCTTGATCCATAAGAAAGGGGACGTCAAGGACCTGAAAAACTACAGGCCCATCAGCTTACTGTCCGTTGTCTACAAGCTATTTACAAAAGTAATTGCTAACAGAATTAATACGACATTAGAGTTCAATCAACCAAAGGACCAGGCAGGATTTCGTACAGGCTTCTCAACAACAGACCATATCCATACTATCAATCAGGTGATAGAGAAATGCTCGGAATACAACCAACCCCCTATACATAGCGTTCATAGATTACGAGAAGGCATTTGATTCGGTGGAGACATCAGCAGTCATTCAGGCACTGCGGAACCAGGGCATCGACGAAGCCTATATAAACATAATGGAAGAAATCTACAGCGGATCCACAGCCACTATAGTACTCCATAAAGAAAGCGACAGAATCCCAATAAAGAAGGGCGTACGGCAGGGAGACACGATCTCTCCAATGCTATTCACCGCGTGTTTACAGGAGGTTTTCAGGGCCCTAGATTGGGAAGAGTTAGGGATAAGAGTTAATGGAGAGTATCTCAGTAACCTGCGATTCGCTGATGACATTGCATTGATGAGTAACGCGGGAGACGAATTACAGCTTATGATTACTGAACTGGATACGGAAAGTAGAAGAGTAGGTTTGAAAATTAATATGCATAAAACTAAAGTAATGTGGAACAATCTTGGCACAGAACAGCGCTTTGCAATAGGTGGCGAGACACTGGAAGTTGTAAAGGAGTACGTCTACTTAGGACAGGTAGTAACCGCGGAGCCGAACCATGAGAGTGAAATAACTAGAAGAATAAGGATGGGATGGAGCACATTCGGCAAGCATTATCAAATCATGAATGGTAGTCTACCACTATCCCTCAAGAGGAAGGTATATAACAGCTGCATCTTACCGGTACTTACCTACGGAGCAGAAACCTGGAGACTTACAAAGAGGGTTCAACTTAAACTGAGGACGACGCAGCGAGCGATGGAAAGGAAAATGATAGATGTAACCTTAAGAGACAGGAAGAGAGCAGAGTGGGTCAGGGAACAAACGGGGGGTTAAGGATATCATAGTTGAAATCAAGAAGAAGAAATGGATATGGGCCGGGCACGTAGCACGTCGGCAGGATAACCGCTGGTCATTAAGGGTAACTGACTGGATTCCAAGAGATGGCAAACGCGTCAGGGGGGAGACAGAAAATTAGGTGGGTAGATGAGATTAAGAAGTTTGCAGGTATAACGTGGCAGCAGAAAGCACAGGACCGGGTTGATTGGCGAAACATGGGAGAGGCCTTTGCCCTGCAGTGGGCGTAGACAGGCTGAAGATGATGTTAAGCCTGGTCACTGAAATCCAAAAATCATGTACAAAGTGCTAGATAAAATTTTTTTTCGTCAATCCGTCTTGATGACTATCCGGGCCCGGTGCCCACTTGTGTCCACATCGGCTTCGCCACCCAAGTAGCAACGCCGAGCAGACTGCCATGACACCTGCTTGCCACGACCTTGCTAAGTACCATGCGGACTTTGTGTTATTAAACAACCTCGTGTCTGTAATGCATATTTGAATATTGATCGCAGAATCGAGGAAAACACAACGTTTTGTTCTCTGTGTTGTAATGCACGTCATAAAAGGGTTTGGAACGGGCTTCTAGAAGGCAGCTCTTTTAGTTTAATCTGTGAGTGTGCTGCGTGACGGCCGCAGACCTGGAGTGCTTTCTTGTGCGCCTTTGTGTTCAGATAAACCTACAGTGAACTCTCACTTGATTGAAATTCAATGGACCCAAAGAAATAAGTTCACTACACTGAATCTTCACTGAAATACGCAACAGCAATGGAAACAACAGAAATTAAGTCAACCATGGGAAATTCAATTTATTTTGAAGGATTCTGCGTTTTATTTCGACTGGCGCCCTTAAAGTGCAAGAGACAAAGCTCTCCAGAGAGCCTACGTTTCTGTGCGCCGCCTCTGGCAAAGCTTGATGCAGTGACACGAAGTCTTGAAACTTTCTAATATGTCCTACAGCCTCGGCTAGAGATACAGTATTTGAGCCTGCATCAGCCATTACTACTTCTTTATCGCACTCTTCTTTTTTCGGCTTCGGGCTCACACTGGAAACAATTTCCAAATGTGATGGCTGTGCGCAGGTACTGAAGCGCACGTGGCTCATTCTGGTCTCCCGCACGGCCTCTCTGCCTCGTTGCCGCTGCATGCACAAGCGTTGTTGCGTCGCCGCCGACGTATGGGCGATTTGCGGACGGCATGCATCGGCTACGCCAGGGCCGCAGAGCGCAAATGTGCATTAATTTAATCTAAGAAAGGAGCCCGTGTCTGCTGATCATGTTCACTGAACTGAAATATTCGCTGTTCAGAAGTTTATGTAACTGAAAGATTTTTGCTTAGAATGCACAGGAAAACTGTCGGGGATTATCTAAAGGTTCATTATTCTGAAATATTTGTTAAAGCGACGTTGGTACAAGTGAGTGTCCACTGTGGTAGTTTTACTGTCTCGATATTCTCTCACCATTCGTGAACTTACAGTAGCAAATCGCATAATTAAAGACTTCATTCTGTACTTAACCAGAAACCCGCAGTAGACGAAAAGCTTCTTAAAGATGATGGTAACGCTGCAGTCGCGAGTGCCTAGGCAAAATATTCACTCGGCAAAATAATTAAAATGTAGGAGAGCCGCGTGCAAATAACTATATGCGCTGTGTACCATGAAAGCTTTCATAAAAGGAAAAAAAGGTCAGGAACATCGCGCGTGGTGTGGAAATCAATGTTATCCAACACTGTCAACGAGGAGCTGCAAATGCCGCAGATGCCGCAATGCTCGGTTTTCAAATAAGCTTTGCGACGCGCACCAATGTGTTTAAGTAAATTGAGAAGTGGTGCGCACCCCGCCGCCTTGCCAGGTACCTCGACTACACAGTGACGCAGAAAGAGAAGTTTAAAGACTAACCTAGCGTAAAGACAAGTGTTCGACTGCCGACGTTCGCTGCATCCAGGCGAGGTGCATGCTGCATTTGATGCCATTCATTATTTCCATGCCGTTCAACTCATGACATGTCATTCACTAGGGACTGATTGTCATGGATATATGCCCATTCTGGGGTACAGGGTGAACAATATCAAGGCTTTCTTGGTATTAGCCACGGGGAGTACGTGAAATTAACCCTGCGCTTAAAGTATATGAGCAGGGGAGCATAAACGAAGATAACTGCGCCCAGTGACCATCGCGACAATGTGCAGCATAGCCGCAAGGAACCTCTTACCCAGCAGCATGCCAAAGCTAACCGTTACTTGCTGCGACGTGTGCGGCTCTCCTTTTGTGTATTGTCCGCGCGCGGTAGCCCTTTGCTCCCGCGCGTCCCGGAAGCAGACGTTGTTCTTGGTGTACTGGGGCACCGCCAAAGGCCCTAAATCTTTATTTGTTTTTTTGTTTTTTTTATAGAACACTGTTTTATACCACGCGGCGTGATGCGCTGCACGTAAGGAGGCGACGGCGGCCGTGGCCCTGCGGCTGCCTAATGCTTAACTCTCGGTGGTCTCGTCTGCGATGAGTTACAAGGCTACCGCAATGCATGAGTTGCGATCGAGAAACGAAAGTGAATGCGAGGCACAGAAACATAATGTTAAGCCTTTCTCTGCGGTTAAAATTCTGAAAAATTCTCAAAACAAAGGAAAATAAAACGAACCATCAGCATCTACTACTACGGCAGCGCTGATGCGGGCACATGCCAGGGAAATCTGGAGGTCTGGATACTTTTTCTTGATATTCATGAGAACATACGTGAAAATAAGGAATAACCGCAAAAGATGCCGTCTCACTGCGATGCTGTTGGGTCTGAGAGCTTATTACGTTATTTTGTGTAGCTGATGTGTATTAGCTGAACTGTAAAAATTCCAACAGTGCATGTGATTTGCACAATTTCACTGAATCCTCTTTTGCCTCGCAGTGTGCACCGCAACTCATATGCAAGCGCATGTCTTCTCTGTGCAACATGGCCTTTACTTCACTGCAGACAGTCTGACGGTCCGATGCCGGAAATGAGCAAAATAATAAAAAACATGGTTGATCCCTCCGTCATAGGAATCGCTATAGCACGAAAGTGAAACGTGACCTTACAAAAATAGTCGAATGTTTACTGTACATTGGTATAAGAGGGCTTGCACAATGTCTATTGGTGTTTTGGCAGTTATAGCACCCTTTAACGTGGATGCATCCACGTTGACGCTTGATGGTACATCTGTATCCCGACGACTAACGTCCATGATGAATGATTAAACAAACCCTTGTGGTAGCTGTACGGTGAGAGCGAAATCATTCAAGGAGGAAAAAACTTTATTCAAAAAAAAAAAAAAGATAATAATAAATAAATAAATGCAGGCAGTTTGGTCGGGCCCTCAGTCCAGGGCTCCGCTGGCACGAGCGGCTCGCTGGGCCTGGTCAAGCAGAGCTATTTGACTCTGCTTGTCCTCCTCAGCAAGCCATGCCTCCCACTGCCTGTGAAATATGTGTGGCTGCTTAGTGTGTGGGCTGTCAATGTGTGTGGGCCTTTGGGTGCACTCCCATGTTATGTGGCTAAGTGTTGGTGCGTCTGAACACCACGGACAGGTTTCTCTAAATCGTGCGGGATATATTCTACTTAGATGGTACAAATTGGGGAAACTATTGGTTTGTATTCGTCTCCAATCCCTCCTTTGTTGATTATCCAAGTCTTTATGTGGAAGGCCATATTCTCTTCGTTGCTCCCTTTGTTGGAGAAGGATGTCACGCGAATTGGAAAGGGGTTCAACGTCCTGGCCTGCCGTCGCTCGGTTGGTGAAGCCTCGAGCTATACGGTCTGCCATGACGTTCCCCTCCAAACCTTCGTGAGCAGGACACCATATAATGTGATGATCTCCTGTTATGGGTTTATTTAAAATTTTATAGGCTATTTTAGGTAGCGTTCCTCGGAGAAACATTCGGCATGCCGCCTGTGAATCAGAGAGCACTACCACTGATTCTCCCCTGTTTTCTGCGTTGGATATGGCTATGGCTATTGCCGCCGCCTCTGCCACTCGTGTAAAACACGTTTTTACCGACGCCGTTGTGGTGTGATTTTGTGCTACAATTGCTACTACATGTGTCCCTCTGCTCGCTTTACTTACGTCTGTAAAGACGGCTTCTGGACTATTTTGGAATGCTTTTCGTAAGGAGTCTGCTCTTGCCTTCCTCCTTCCTGCGTGATACGTCGGATGCATATTTCTGGGAATAGGCGCCACAGTTAAATGTGTGCGTTTTTCCGCATCTATTAGCACCGTTTCTTCGTCACAATACAGCGGTCGCAATGTGTATCCCATCTTTTCCAGTATTCTTCTCCCATTATAGCTTGAATTGAGCCTTTCCTTTTGAGATAAGAGCACTGCATTCGCATACTCCTCAAAGGTATTGTATATGCCCAATTTCTCTACTCTCTCGGTTCTGGCGTTTTCCGGAATCCCCAATGCTGCTTTGAATGCTTTCCTTATGATTGTGTTTATTTGTTTTGTCTCCTGGTTTGTCATTGTCTGGTAGGGCAGCGCGTACGTAACTCTGCTGATAACGAATGCATGAACGAGTGCAATGGTTTCTTTCTCTTCTAGCCCCGCTTTGCTATTTGCTATCCGCCTGATCATCCGGGCCACATTCGCCGTGGTTCCCCGCAGCCTTTGCAGTGTGTGTGTCGTTCCCGAATTTCCTTGTATCCACATTCCAAGTACGCGTATTACGTCTGCCTCCATGATTTGTCGCCCATCCAGCAGTACTTCTATCGGTATTAAGTCTTTTTTCTTTGCGTACCTCGCCCTAATTCTGACCATTTCAGTCTTCTCCGGCGAGCATTGCATCCCTGCTGCGCTCACGAAAGCTTGTATTTTATCTACTGCCTCCTGGAGAGCGTTTTGTTTGTCCGCATAAGACCCACCCTTTGTCCATAAGGTAACATCATCTGCGTAGAGAGCTGCTCCTATACCTGTTACATTTT
This sequence comes from Rhipicephalus appendiculatus, assembly GCA_030522465.1. NCBI lineage: Eukaryota > Metazoa > Arthropoda > Arachnida > Ixodida > Ixodidae > Rhipicephalus > Rhipicephalus appendiculatus. Next base: position 93,683 of record JALIZH010007472.1, read on the forward strand.
CCAGCTCACATGCTAGCTTTCTCAGGCCGATATTAAATAGTATCGGGGATAACATGGCTCCCTGGGGGGTTCCTCTATTTGGGTAGTCGAAGGTTTCAGATGTAACCGACCCCAAAGATATGGTAGCTTTCCTGTTTGTCAGAAATGACCGGACATACTCATAGATTCGTTGGCCGCAGTTAATCGATTCGAGGCCTTCCATTATAACCTTGTGTAGTATTGTATCGAATGCTTTCTTGATATCTAGCGCTAGTACGAATTCGTCGCTCGATCCTCTGTTTGGGTTCAGTACGTCATTTTGCAATAGGAGGAAAACATCCTGGGCCGATACATGTGGCCGGAAACCGAACATATTCATCGGTAGCAGACCCTCCCTCTCTACATAGTCTGTCAATCTAGTCAATATTGTTTTTCAAAAAGCTTACCCAAGCATGAGGTAAGGGAGATTGGTCGGAGGTTCTTAATGTTTCTTGGTTTCCCTGGTTTCGGTATTAAGATGATGTTTGAGTCCTTCCATTCTACTGGAAGGTCTCCTCCATCTACCCATACCTTTTCATTAAAGAAGTCCGTGATTTGTCTGAGGGCCGCGTCACTCAGATTTCTAAGCATAGCGTTTGTTATTTTGTCTCGTCCTGGGGTGGTATTCTTTTTGAAGGACTGGGCCGCCGCATAAACCTCTTCAAATGTTATGGGCGCGTCTAACTCTGGTTGTTCTTTACCTGCATACTTGTCATGTACCACTTCGCATGTGTCCTGTCCGATATATAATTTCTTGACTTCGTTGATAAGTACGTCATCGTTACCTTTAAACTCATTCTCCAGAATTCTTAAAGCCCTGTTCGTCATTGTTTTTGTTGCCCCTGGATCGATCATACTCCTCAGGATGTGCCATGTCTTTTTGGTTCCTAACGTCCCTCTAAGTGAGTCACTAAATTGCCGCCAGTTACTGTTATTTAGGTGACGTGCGTAGTCATTGGCTTCCTGCGACAAATGAGCTATTCTTATCTTCAATTTCCGATTAAGCTTTTGCTTCCTCCATCGCTTTGTGAGGCTTCTCCGCGCGTCCCACAAATGTAGCAGGTGCTTGTCGACTGCTGGTATTTCCACACTTGTTTCTATTTCCTTTGTCACTTTCCTGTGCGCCTCCTTTATCTGTGCCACCCAGTTACCTAGATCTGTTATTTCCCCATTGTCTCCTATGTTCTCCCTAAATTTGTTCCAGTCACATAATGTCGCTTTCCCAATTCTTCTTGTCGTGGAGGCATTAACTGTTATTCCGAGAATGTAGTGGTCGCTTCCCAAGTTTTCTCCGAGGTGTGCCCATGTGACGTTTCCTTCAGAATTTGTAAATGTTAAGTCCGGTGACGTGTCTTTTGTTAAGCTGTTCCCGACTCGTGTCGGTAGGTCTGGTTGTGTAAGTTGACACAGATCATACCTTTCAACAAGGTCTACGAGGAGTTTGCCCTTGGGGCTGTCCTGCTTATATCCCCAATTTCTGTGTGGCGCATTAAAATCCCCCCATGATAACTAGCCTGTCTTTCTCTTTCAATAAACTCATCGCATGCGCTATAATGTTCTCAAAGTCGGCTCGTCTCTCTTTAGGTGGGCTATATATATTGAGCCCCACTGTTTTTGGTCCTCCACGTTTTTTGGGCCACACTGTTATTATCTGGTGTTGCACTGCCTCATTGCTCACGTAGCTGATACTCAACGCAATATCCTTCTTAGTAAATGTCGCCACTTGTGGGTACTTTGGGTTGATATGTCTTATGTACCCTCTCAGATTTATCTGAAATTTGCCTACTTCCTGAAGGCAGATTATATCAGGAGGGATTGGAGATGCTCCAATAAATTGTTTGAAATTTTCAAGTTTTGTTCTCAATGAGCAGCAATTCCACTGCCAGATTTCCATTTGCTCGGTCTTTTTATTATTACGGTGTCTAGCCATGATTGCTATTCTCGGAATCTGTTATTCCGATTTCTTTAGGTTGTCTGGTGGGGGGCACCCGGGCTCCGACTAGATCTCTTGCGAGGATTCTGCGGCTGACTCATGTCGCTTATGGTGCGTTCCATCTGGCCTAGTTTGGCAAAAACAAGCTGAATTTGTTGGACAAGGAACGCTATCGACGGTGTTTGTGGTTGTTGCGTTGCCACGGGCTGCGCAACGGGCTGCGAAACAAGAGGCCTGTTCGGCGGGCTTCGTGCGTTACTCGACTGGTTTAGTAGTGACTCCAGGCACGCCATTCTAGACTTAAGCTCCTGTAGATCTGTTTTGAGTTGTCTGTTCTCAGCTACTACCCCTCTTGTATTCTGGGTGTTCTGTGATCGGTGGTGTAACGGGTTTATGTTTAGCAGTGGGAGATACGGCTTGCGCATAGCTTACCGCGAGCGCCTGTGGGTTGCTGTGTGCAGGGCATGCCCCCGGTGACTTGCTTCTCGGAAGGGCTTGCACGTTCGTATTGCGCTGGGAGATTGCTTTCGGCATCGACGTCGACTTTAGATGCCGCTGTCCTGGTTGCCCGGTCTCGGCGGCACGGCTTTTCGACGGCGTGCGGGTTCTGGAACGGCTCTTTCGGGTCGCTCCTCGTCCGTACACCCATTCTGATTCCTCTTCCTCCGACTGGAACCAGCGAGGAGCTGGCTTGTGTGGTTTCTTGGGTGGTTTCGCTGCTTGGTTACGAATAGGCTTGAGGCGTTTCAGACAACTGCGGTCTCCAGTGATATGGTTTCCCGAGCAAATTGCGCATGTCGGAGTGCAGCTGTGGTTTACTTCTGGGTTGCGCATTCCGCAGGTACGGCACACGGGTGAGTCTGGCTGCGGACACACGTCGGTGCGGTGGCCAACCTCCCCACACGCTCGGCAGAATTGCACGGTGTTACGAAAAGGAATACACTCCTTCTCACCTCCTCTGTAGTAAACACATCTCGGTAGAATGTCCCCGAAGAAAGTCAAGACGGCACTCTGTGAGTCTCCCAACATGCGAGCGTCGACCAGCGTTATGCCTTGGGTGCGAAAACGGATGCTCGCTTTGATGGTCTCAGACGGGGTGCGCGGCTCGATACCGTGAATAACACATTTTTTGGTTCCTTCACCTGCCGTAACGTAGACGTTGACAGGGTGTGGTCTTCCGTTGATTTTCAAAGACGTGACGCCTCTCATAGCCATCGCGACGGTCGTGTCTGGAGTCGACGCTAGTGCAATGTTGGACCCCGGTCGGATGCGGAGAATAAATTGGTCCCACCTGATTTTTCCTTGGCAAGCCTCCACTATAGCGTCAGAGATCGTTTGGGTGGTCACATTCTTGAGAGGCAGTCCCTGGTGAGGTCGGAAAACTACCTTCAGATCGTCCTTGGGTAGTGGCGGGGGCCTCCGTCTTGTAGGTCGACCCCGGCGCTTTGGCTGGTTGTCCATTGTAGGTCTGCTGTCAGCGGAGAAGTCCCCTCCTTGTTGAAATTTCCGCTCATTCGCCTGTTTCTTCTTTGCTCTGAGTGACTGGGATATTTGCCATCCCTCCTCTGTGCGGTCGGTCTCAGTTTGGGCGGAAAAATCTGCGTCGGCGTGCGCGGACGCCGCGTTGCAGTTCCCAGTCAGTGCTGCTTCATCCCGGTTTTGTGCGGCAAAGTCCATGGCTTCTTCACCCAAACCCGGTTCGGATTGTCGTACGGCCGCTGTTTGTGGCTCCCCAGTCGAGTCCATCACCGTCAGCAACCGCAGCAAGGCTGCGGTTGTCGTCGTCGGGTGAGCGTCTCCCGGCGTCCCCGCCGCCGCTCCTCTACTCGACGCTAGCGGTAGCGAAGACTCCACATGGGCGAACGAAGAAGTGGCCGTAAAAACAGAAGGAATGGTCCGAGCTCAGTGAAACAGGTGTCCACCGATTCCGGAGCACGTCCCCTACACGCTTGTGGCAAATTCTGGACGGTTCTAGGGGTTGGACCATACAGCAAATACGAGAACATACGGAGCTCGATGTGCACGCGTCTGCACGCATCGGCGTCCCAGCAGCGTCTAAATCATTCAAAGCGGTGTCACAGCCAAAAGAGCGTCACTGATTGAACGCCGAACTTGGGCTAAGGTCGCCTACTCGCGGCATGTTAGTTATTTAACAACGCTGCCCGACCAGAGGGAAACGCATTGCGCGTCGTGTCTTCCCGGTTGGCCGGCTGCGATTTTTCGCGGGGCGAGGTCAAGTTGGGAACGCGCAGTTACGGCCACGCGACGCACTCGCGCGTCCCAGCGATTTTTTTTTTTGGTATGGACGGATGCTATGAGTGAGGACGATACGAGGGGTAAGGTCGCCACCTGGCAGTGTGCTAATGCGTCGACAAAATTGCACGTTTCCTATTTGAAACACGCTGAATGGGACGGACGCGGAGAAACAACGCTTTGAAGGAACTAATCGTGCATTTCACAGTCATAATGCATTACTTCTCTTTAGCAAGAGCATTGTGAGAGGACAGTGGTAGATATAAAAGGTTTATTTTTAAAGCCTACAAAGTATGTGACCATGGCGCAGTGGATAGCGTGCCCGGCATCTCTTGTCGCGGACCTAGAGGTCGTACGTTGGACTCCCGTTGACGGAACTTTTTTTCTTTCTCTTCTGATCACGTGTATTTTTTTTGACGTCTATTCCGTGACGGAAATACGTCACTCAAACCTTGGTGGACCCCGGCATAAAACACTTTCGTGTTAAAAAACGTGGTTGATCCCTCCGTCTAGGAATCGGTATAACACGAACGTGAAACATGTCCTTGAAGAAGTAGCTGAATGCTTACTGTACATTGATATAAGAGCGCTTGCACAATGTCTATTGGTGTTTCACAGTTATAGCACCGTTTAACGTGGATGCATCCACGCTGACGCTCGGTGGTGCATCTGTATCCCGGCGTCTAACGTCCATGATCAATGATTAAACAAACCCTTGTGGTCATAGATGCTTGTGGTAGCTGTACGGTGAGAGGGGAATCAGAGAAAGTGGTGAGAGAGCCACAAGAGCGTCACTTATTGGACGCCGAACTTGGGCTAAGGTGCCCACTCACGGCATGTTAGAGCTATTGAACACCATTGCCAGTGGCCGTGCCACAATCCGCAAGATCATACGGGGATAGGCAACAGCATTAGTATGGATACTTCTCCGGACCTTACGTTTCTCAAGGGTATCAGTAATGCAAAATGGGTTAACACGGGGCAAACACTCGGAAGTGATCACTATATCCTTTCAACGACGTTCTGTGCTGCGAAGCATAAAGACAACGTGAAGGGGCATAGAATTACGGATTGGGACAGATTTGGGAAAACCAGGGCAGACACGGTGGACGGGGAAATTGAAGACTTGGACGCATGGCTTGAGGCGCTCAAGCAGGATGTAAAGGGTACCACGGTAGAAGTGCCAATCGAGGAGGAGGATTTTACGGCGGACTCTAGACTGTTACACATGTGGGAAGCGCACGCGAGTCTCTTGAGAAGTTGGAAGAAGCAAAAACATAATGGAGTCCTTCGCAGAAGGATGGCCAAGCTAGAACGCAAAATAGAAACCTACATATTGGACTTGCAGGGAAAGCAGTGGGGCCAGATTTGTGATCGGATGAATGGTCAGTTTGGATGCAAAAAGACATGGCAGTTGTTGAGGCACCTTTTGGATCCGGCAGCAACCAAGTCAGCGCAACGGGGACAAATGACTCGATTAGTGCATCAGTATCAAGGCACAATTGGAGAGTTTATACAAGAACTCCGGGATCGGTACATAACTGATGGGGCAGACGGTCGCTTACCAGACTACTCGGGGCCGGAAAACTCAGAACTAGATGAAGACTTTACGGTGGCGGAGGTGGCGTTTGCCATGGGGCAACTCCGTACTACGTCGGCCGCGGGCCCGGACGGTGTAAGTAATAAAATGCTGAGGAACCTGGATTTCAAATCGGTGGGGGGCGCTCACGAACTTGATGAACAGGTATTGGGAGGCCGGGGAGATCCCAGCAGAATGGAAGCATGCTAGGATTGTATTTATTCCTAAGCCAGGCAAGAAGCTCTGCGTGGAGAACCTGCGCCCGATATCGCTGACATCATGCCTGGGCAAATTAATGGAGCACGTGGTTCTCAACAGGCTTCAGGGTTATGCGGAAGACAAGGCGATCTTTTGCCCAACTATGATTGGTTTCAGGGCCAATTTGTCCACGCAGGATGTCATGATACAACTGAAACATGACGTAGTCGATCCCGGACATGGCACGGGCACCAAAGCTATATTGGGGCTCAACCTGAATAAGGCGTTCGACAATGTTTCCCATGAGGCGATATTAAACAACCTATCGGACATAGACCCAGGGGCCAGAACCTTCCGCTATATCAGATCATTCTTGGAGGGCAGAACCGCGGAGATCGCAGTTGGAGAAATCAAATCGGATTCCTTCCCGTTGGGAGGCAAAGACACGCCACAGGGTTCAGTTTTCTCGCCGTTCCTGTTTAAGCTCGCTTTGATTAAGATACCGCTGAGGCTGGAAGAGATACCGGGGCTGAAGCACACATTTTATGCGGATGATATCACTATATGGGTCACCAGGGGTAGTGACGCGCATCTGGAAGAAACGCTACAACAAGCGGTGAAGATTTTCGGAGAGTTGGCAGGGGAGGCGGGACTCTCATGCTCTCAGCCCAAGTCCGAGCTTTTTGTGGTTCGAGACAAACCACGAGGGCTACATGCGAGGCATTATATTCCGCCACCACCGCTGGAGGTAAAAGTGGGAGGTATTCCCGTAGCTGAAGCTCAAACCATCAGAATTCTGGGCCTATATTTGCAAACGAACAGGAAGAATAGGGTGGCCCTTGAAAAGCTTAAGAACACCGTCAACGCTACCGTCAGACTAATCAGGAGAATTGCTAACCGTAAGAGCGGGGTGAAAGAAAAGGATATCTGTAAGCTGGTACAGGCGTTTGTGCTCAGTAGGATTACTTATACGACACCTTATATGAAATTGGATGCTACAGAAAAAGGCAAGGTTGAGGCAATGATACGGCAGGCTTACAAGGCAGCCCTTGGGTTGCCTATCACTGCGTCCACAGAAAGACTGTTAGGATTAGGGGTGCACAACACCCTGGATGAACTACGGGAGGCGCATCTGGTGATGCAGTACGCTAGGCTTTCGACAACCAAAGCGGGCAGGGATATATTGGAAAGGATTGGCATTGGGGCTGAGGCTCCCGCTGGGGGCACTAAAACTCAGGTGCGGCGAGAATTACACAAGGCCCTGTACATAAAGCCTTTGCCCAAAAATATGCGTCCGATTCACCATGAGGAACGAAGGCGGGCAAGAGCCAGAGCTTTACATGTTGAGTACGGAAGTAAAAAGCGCCAGTATATACAGACGTCGCGGAATATAAGGATAAAGACGCATTTGCGATTGTTGTGGTGGACAGGCAAGCGCGCTTGGTCGCCTCTGGATCGGTCAAAACCCGCTCCTCAGAGACCGCAGAGGAAGCGGCAATATCACTAGCTATAACCAATTCTCAATCTGACCTGATTTATAGTGACTCGAAAACCGCCATCCGAAATCTGGCGAGGGGGCAGAATATCGGTAACCGCCGCACGATTGCTGCATGGAGCCACGGGAAAAGAAATTCGGGAAATAGAAATTGTCTGGGTACCAGCACACTCTGGAAACCCTCGGAATGAGGCGGCTCACCTGAATGCTCGAGGTTTCGTCAACCGAACAGGTGAGCCGCCCGTTCCTGGGAGGTCCGCGAGAGATGGGCTGGTGTGCTTTCACATCACCAATCATTATGAACTAGAGCGGAGATGGGCTGGTGTGCTTTCACATCACCAATCATTATGAACTAGAGCGGAGGCTTTATCCGCCCCCCGCACAAGCGGTTGACTAAGGCGCAGGAATGCGTCTGAAGAAAACTGCAGACGCGATCTTTTCCCAACCCATACGCGTTGAGTAAAATATACCCGGAGGAGATTAAGCCGCAATGCAAATGGTGCCAGGCAGTGGCAACATATGACCATATATTGTGGGAATGTAGCATGGTGCCACCGCCGGCGGATATTATGCATGATCCCCTCTCTCGAGCAATGGGAGGCCGTGTTGACCAGCTCAGACCCAGTCGTCCAGACAAGGGTCGTGGAGTGGGCCACACAGGTCGCCGTCTACCTTGGGTTGATGGCCATCTAGCACGGAATCATCCGCAGTTGCCTTCTGATGAAATAAAGTTTTTCCATCCATCCATGCCCGACCACAGGGAAACGCAACGCGCGTCTTCTCTTCCCAGTTGGTGGACTGCGATTTGTCGCGGGGCGAGCGTAAATATGAAAGTGGAGTTACGGCCACGCGACGCAGTCATGCGTCCACGCATGTGTCGCAGAGCTATTTTGGTATGGATGGATGCTATGAGCGAGGCCGACGCTGGGGGTAAGGTCGCCACCTGGCATTGTGTTGCGTCGACAAAACTGCACTTTTACCCTATTCGAAACGCGCTGAATGGGACGGACGCGTATAAACGATGCTTTCAAGGAACTAAGTGCGCATTTCACGGTCGTGATGCATTACCTCACTTCAGCAAGAACACTGCAAGATGACAGTGGTATATATAAAAGGCGTGTTTTCAAAGGCTGCAGATTATGTGACTATGGCGCAGTGGATAGCGTGCCCGGCATCTCTTGTCGACGACCACGAGGTCGTAGGTTCGACTCCCGTTGACGGAACTTTTTTTTGTCTTCTGATCGTGTGTATATTTTCGACGTCATTTCCGTGACGGAAATACGTCACTGTAATCTTGGTGGACCCCGGCATAAAACACTTTCGTGTTAAAAAAAATTAGCAGTTGTTCCGAGTACGAATACAACCGATGAGCGAATCTCCTTAGAAATGGGACGCAAACGACTATGTACATTTTGAAACGGTTGGCGGCGTCGGCGCTTAGATTTGGCCGCTCTAGCACGTACGGTAAGATCCTGTCGGCGTAACCTTTGTAGCTCCGCTCGTCGTGCTTTAACCGCAGGACCCTTTTGCCGGGCTCATCTCGCTGCCGCTGATCTGTCTTTGCGTTCCGCATCCTTGCCAAGCTGCTTATCGTCTTCATCATATTCACGTTTACGTTTCTGAGGACGACAATCCACATTCTGTGAGGAGCCCTAAGTAATGTCAAGTGGGTCCTTATTTTTTTTATATATGTACAAACATGGTTTTCGGTAAATTTTATATTCGTTTATAAACGGGAACTGTTTTTGCGCCGCGCACCTTGTTTTTTGCGCAACGCGCGCCGAACGCCGCGAGCGCCTTGCACCGCGTGCTGTTTCCTTTTTTTTATTATTTTTATTTTTTTTGTTGTTGTTGCGCCGGCGCCGCGAGGGAAGAGCGTCTACTGCTACCTTAGACAAAGCGCCCGTGCTGCGCTAGAATGATGGTTGTCATTTCACAATTCACGATAGTGAAAGCGAAGACGACCATTATAACCAGTTGTGCACATAGCTTATTTCTTTTATTTAACCTCGAATTTCTGGTGCGCTAGAAGCAAACTGCTCGGCGTTCGGCGCGCACGGCGTTTCATTCTCTTTTTTGAGCCGGCGACGCATCCAGGGAGCTTCAACGTCGAACGGGTGCCAGCCTAAGGAGCTTCGCTCCTAAAAACCGGCAGATCCCACGTACTGTGGGAATCGATGTAATGCGAAGCAGCCAGCAAGAAGCAAATAATGCTGTACATAATGTGTATGTCAGTATTTACATGCTAGGACCTGTCATATGCGTTCATCGTACAGTCACGTGACGCAATACAAATTTTGGTGTATATCAAGCTAGCGAAATGGACGCAAGCGCACCATGAGCGTGGCATGTAAATGGAATTGTAGATGACATGCATGCCAAGATTTTCATGTTACCGCCTGCCACTTATTTTCGCTTAATTTTTGACCTCGAATCACAGCGAGACGCGAGACCAATCTGCCTCCGTTTCGCATGCGTTCGTATTCTCGCGCTTTGCGCATCGTGCAGACGCCATCCGCGTTCCAGCGTTTCAATTGACGGACACTTTGTCAATTCCAAAGTGTGTTCCTCGAACGCCTGTGCCCACTGAGACGGGGTCGGTCAGAATGGAACGTGATGCGCGCGTCTCCCTCCTTGCATGATTAGAGACGCTACGCAAGCAAAGCGTGAGTGTTGTAGAGTCCAACTCGACCGGCGTCCGTTTGCGTGCCCCGGCGTCCACCTGGCGCCATGCCAGGGCACGGCTGGAGGGACGGACGGGCGGACGGACGGACGTGAGCATGAGACAGTAAAGGCTTTCCCCTAAAAAATTTGGTGTATATCAAGCTAGCGAAACGGCGACGACAGTGTCATGAGTGTGGCATGCAAGTCATGTTGCACATTGCATGTCATGATTTCCATATTACCACTTGATATTTATGCTTGTCATACAATCACGTCGCTGAATACCAAATTTGGTGTATATCAAGCAAGCAAAAATGCCCCGAGAGTGCCATGAGCGTGGCATGGACGTCATGTTGCGCATGACATGTCATGATTTCCATATGACCAGTTGGCATTTATGTTCGTCATACAGCACGCCACACAACACCAAATTTGGTGTGCGCCATGAGCGTGGCATGGAAATCATGTTTTACATGACATGCAGGTAACGATTTTGATATTACCACCTGTCATTTATGTTCGTCATGCAGAAATGTCTCATCGTACCAATTTTTGGATATATCAAGTTAAGGAAACGGCCTCAGGAGCACTAAGGCCGTGGCGTGTAAATCATACTTTTCATGACAAGTTAGTCATTATTTTCATGATATGACCGGTCATTCATGTTTGTCATACAGGCATGTTATACCATACCAATTTTGGTATAAATCCCATTAACGATACGGGCAGGAGAGCACGAAGTCGTTGGCGGCTAGATAGATAGATAGATAGATAGATAGATAGATAGATAGATAGATAGATAGATAGATAGATAGATAGATAGATACGCTCAAAGTCGCCGAAGTTCGCTAAGAAATGCTTCGCATTTAAAAATGTCTGATATCTTCAACTGTTGGCCATTTACTTAACTGCTTCCTTCGTGATTATGCTAATAACCGACAAATTCATGGCAGGTTATTGTGGGGAGATGTGCAAGTTATGAGGTTGTAAAATCAAAATGTCAAGGACAAGAATATGAGGCAGATTTCTCAAGAAGCATAAATACGTGGGTGTTAAATATTTGCTCATCGTGACATACCATGAAGTATGTTTGGCCATGTGCATATTCTATTTCAGCATTTTAGCGAAGCAGACAACAGAAGGTCAGCGTCACATACGAAGAAGGTAGGCGCTGGCTTACAGTGCCTGCTAATTAGCTCGTAAATTTGGCCATGACCGGATCTTGTGTGATTTATCTGTCGCTGTATCCGCTGTAGTGCCACAGCGAACGGCACACAAGAGCCACAAAGAGAATTTTGACTTTTTTCATTATTTTTAATAAAAATACCTCTAAGTAAAGTAATTCCTTGTCCACCCTGTTTGGGCTGTAAAGTGCGAATCTGGACCTCTGTGATCCACGGCTTTAAATTAATCAGTGCTTATGAACTTGGGAGCTGCTGAAGCAAAGCAGCACCTCTGCGCCTATCACACTTTCGTCTCTGCTGGTGGTCGTTGTGATGTTGCGACAAGCTACCACTCTTACCTAATAGCACGCCTCATGTGAAATTCACAAGCAGTTCCAGTCTTCTCAAATTTCAAATTCATTTCGTTCTATTTACGACCATCTTAGCTGAAACGCTGATCTCCTGCGTGCGAACATGCGCATAATTATAAAAATAATGTTTGCCCTTTCCATAAAATCGCATTGGCAGGGATTTAACATTAATTTTAACAAAATCGTGTGTGTTATCTTCCCGATATGATTAAAGAAAGTGAGCAATTTGTTGACGTGAACGACGTCATGAAGTTTAGAGTACTTCACGAGTACTGCCACTTACTTAGTGTTTCAATAAGTTCCTTCAGATCTTCAACCAAATTTTTCATCAGGTAAGTAGTTGTATCTTTTGGTTTTGTAGTGTTTCCATAGCCACGCAAATCTGGGGCTACAACGCTATCAAAAAAGGAAAGAGCATAACTAACTGTGAGCTTCACTGGAGTTTCACAAAACACTCAAGGTACAAAATGACACTCATTAGTACGTTTTGTTGGGCCAATTGGTGCATCGTTACTTGAAAGACATGGCGCAAAGTTAGGAATGAGAAGAGACAGAAAGAACGCCAACTCATAACTAAGTTTATCTTTCTGAAGCATTCGCAATATAAACGCTCTTGCAGGACATGCGCAGAACATTTCACTCACTGCACGTGCAGGAACGAACAGATGACGTATCAAAGAAGATCGCAACCATGATATCTGAGAACCAGCAACAAACAAAAAAATAGATTAATGTCAAGGCGTCGAAAAAAAAAACAACAACAAAAACGTGCGCACAACTCTAGAAAAAAAATTGACAGGTATTTGGAAGCAAAACAATGTAAAGCCCATCCAGATTCAACCGCAGGAATTCACTATTGTGTAGCAAAGCCGAAGGCACGCTGACGCAAGAATCACCTTCTTCTTGATGTGAAAGGCTTCCAGCAACCGCCGCGACAGCGCTTGGAAGGATCCAGGATGCGCTGGCGCGGGAGTTGCTGGAAGTCCTTGGTGCTCAATTGAAGTCCTTGGTGCTCAGGAGCCCGAGGACAATAAATGTAACTGTTTTAAAAGTGTTTTAAACAGACATTAAAGTGAATTTATACCAAGATGGCCTCTGCAAAGCGTTGTATCTATGAGCACCAGCGGCTCTCTAAGAAGCGATGCGGCTCATCTGGATACTTCACAAAATATCGGTTGGTACCAGTTCTTGTTAGGTTAAATATGCAATCAAATGATATGCCTTACCTAATTATGCCATGGAACAAATTATTGTACTCAAGGAAGTCTTTGGTACTACTAAAACCTTTAGAGTACCACTAATTAGAGCACATTTCCATGGTAGGCCTTATCTCAGCCGCATCGATACAATACACATAATGTGCACCTGTACTCTATCACACTTACATGACAATTGATTTAACAGTCAAGTGCCTCTAGAACAGACACCTGTGTCATGAAATGAACTGTACTATGAAGCATAGGTGCTATATGCAAAACTGCGGAAAATGAATGACAAGAAAGTCGTCTTAAAAAAGTCCATTCCAAAGTTAATACACTGCATCCATGCTCAGATTTCTATCTTAAATTCACACGGTTGAACGTGCCGGTTGGTTGAACCGGCTAGTGCCGAGCAAATGTGCTTAACAGGGCAAACAGCAGTAAATAGGATGGGCTGCATGCATCTCGTACTGTGTGTTACCTGTGTTAGGTAAATTTATACATTCATCATCGTCGTCATCATTATCATCATCAGCCTGACTACGCCCACTGCAGGGCAAATGCCTCTCCCATGTTCCGCCAATCAACCCGGTGTGTGCTCGTCATTTTTAGCGCTCGTTATTTCTGTGAACCCGGTCCTGTGCTTTCTGCTGCCACGTTATACATGCAAACTTCTTAATCTCATCTGCCACCCTAATTTTCTGTGTCCCCCTCGCGCGTTTGCCTTCTCTAGGAATCCAGTCAGTTGCCCTCAATGACCAGCGCCTATCCTGCCTACGCGCTACGTGCCCGACCCATGTCCATTTCTTCTTCTTGATTTTAACTATGATATCCTTAACCCCCGTTTGTTCCCTGACCCACTCTACAACTCTACTCTCTTCCTGTCTCTTAAGGTTACACCTATCATTCTCCTTTCCATCGCTCGCTGGGTCGTCCTCAGTTTAAATTGAACCCTCTTTGTAAGCCTCCAGGTTGCTGCTCTTTAGGTAAGTACCGGTAAGATGCAGCTGTTGTATACCTTCCTCTTGAGGAATAGTGGTAGACTACCATTGATGATTCGAGAGGGAAAGTACAGGAATTCAGAGTTTCGCTTTAGTATATATACGTATCTGTAAACGAGGAAACCGACCTTAGCGTTGACGCAGTGAACGATAATCTGACTAGTATCATTAAGAAATGTGCAATGCAAGTCGGGGAGCTGCAAGAAATGTTTAGAGCGAAAGCTCTACTAACCTCATTACAAACCCAGAAAACGACTTTGTGCGTGCATTTCACCTTAAAGGTCAGCTAACTTCAATTTCCTCCTCGCACGAGCGTCGTCATAGCAACGCACACGCGCATGCAGTGTCCTTTTCGCGTCTCCCGCGCACCCCGTCCCTTCGGTCGGCGAGAGCCGCGACTTCGGCGGGCGTGTCCACCCCGAGACCTCAACTCCCTCCACGTTACTCCCGCGCCGACAATGTGTGCAGCGTGCCGTTGAATGCTTTCGTAGCAGCTCCAAGCGTAGCATAGCCAGGAATTTTTTTTTTTGGGGGGGGGGGGGGGGCACTTGCTGAAGGCCTTGAAAAACCCCTATTCTCAGTATTTATTCTCGGTAAAACATCCCCCTCCATCCGAATTTCGGGTCGGGGGGCCCGGGCCCCTAAGGGCCTGAGCATAGCCATGCATACTATAGGAAGGGGGTGGGAAAGAGAAGTGAGGGTGAGGAGGAAGGCATAGAATAGGGGAGAGGGTAAGGCATGGCAAATCCTTGTATAGCCAAGTTTATACACACTAAAAAAAAGAGTCATTTGACTCCTTTCGGGTAGTCCTGACTTGCCACGCACATGACTCCTAAGGAGGCACGTCAACTATCTTTGGGTATCACTGTACTCTCTTCAGAGAGTCGTGGAACCCACAAGAGAGCGTGCCTCTTGAAAGGGAGTCATATACGTGGCAAGTCAGGACTACCCGAAAGGAGTCACATATACCCCTTTTTAAATGCGAATGCATTTCTTAGTCGGGCTATGTCCGGCATCCGGCGTTGTGCGGCGTTGGCGCTGTCCGCGGCAGGTGTTATCTCTCCGCTCTCACTCCCTCTCCCATAGCAACAGCTGCGGGCGCGCGCGCTTATCCTCGCCCCTAGCAACCGGAGCAGGTGGTGCGGGTGGAGTAGCGGAGAGTGAGTGGAGAGGAGGAGCGCGCTCTGGTGTTTGAGGGCGCTCGCATCGCGGGAGCTCGGCGGAGCTCCCGCGTTAAAGAAAAGAAAGAAAAAAAAAGAGAAAAAAGCAAAATAAAACAGGCGCTGCGCCATGCTCCCGACCGAGCTGCAGAAATTAGGCGCCTTTTTCCTTCTTGGAACCACAACCACCATATATAAATGGAGTGAAGCGCGCGCGAAATGCATTCGCATTTCCTCACGATTTCCCCTTCGGGGAGGTGGGGGCATTTTTTTTCTTAGAGTGTGCGCCGCAGACAATGAGGGTGTGCCAAGCAGCTCCTAGCATAGCAATAGGAAAGTGAAGGTCAGGTGTGTTGCGAAGGTGAGGATGAGGAGGAGGGAAAGGAGGTGGTGATAGGGTCAACCATAACATAGCCATGTACATTATGTATAACAAGGGGTAGGAAAGAGAAGTAAGGGTGAAAAAGGGTGATGTGAGGGTAGGAGGAAAAGAGAGAAGGCAATATACCAAAACATAAAGAAAGAAAGGTGGAAGGAAGATCATGAAAGATGAATGAAAGAAGTAAATCTGCGTTTTCCAGGCGGTGGCACTCGCTTTCTAGCTCCGCTGTTTACTCGGATTGCACAGGCGTGGAACTGGCTTTAATCTTTTCTTCTTGGCATTGTAAGAACATGCGAAGATCACATTATAATGAGAGGTTCTTTCAATAAAATTTTCAGTTGAAAGCCAGCACTCGTGTTGTGTCAACACTTTCTCAGTCCTCGTTGTATTTGCGCTGTGTTGCTTATACATTGCATTGATGAGTAACGCGGGAGACGAATTACAGATTATGATTACTGAACTGCATACGGAAAGTAGAAGAGTAGGTCTGAAAATTAATATGCATAAAACTAAAGTAATGTGGAACAATCTTGGCAGAGAATAGCGCTTTGCGATAGGTGGCGAGACACTGGAAGTTGTAAAGGAGTACGTCTACTTAGGACAGGTAGTAACCGCGGAGCCGAACCATGAGAGTGAAATAACTAGAAGAATAAGGTGGGATGGGGCTCATTCGGCAAGCATTATCAAATCATGAATGCTTGTCTACCACTATCCCTCAAGAGGAAGGTATATAACAGCTGCATCTTACCGGTACTTACCTACGGAGCAGAAACATGGAGACTTACAAAGAGGGTTCAGCTTAAACTGAAGACGACGCAGCGAGCGATGGAAAGGAAAATGATAGGTGTAATCTTAAGAGACAGGAAGAGAGCAGAGTGGGTCAGGGAACAAACGGGGCTTAAGGATATCATAGTTGAAATCAAGAAGAAGAAATGGATATGGGCCGGGCACGTAGCACGTCGGCAGGATAACCGCTGGTCATTAAGGGTAACTGACTGGATTCCAAGAGATGGCAAACGCGT
Organism: Rhipicephalus appendiculatus; assembly: GCA_030522465.1. Classification (NCBI taxonomy): domain Eukaryota; kingdom Metazoa; phylum Arthropoda; class Arachnida; order Ixodida; family Ixodidae; genus Rhipicephalus; species Rhipicephalus appendiculatus. The sequence continues at coordinate 110,121 of JALIZH010007472.1, forward strand.
GAGGGGGGAGACAGAAAATTAGGTGGGTAAATGAGATTAAGAAGTTTGCAGGTATAACGTGGCAGCAGAAAGCATAGGACCGGGTTGATTGGCGAAACATGGGAGGGGCATTTGCCCTGCAGTGGGTGTAGACAGGCTGATCATGATGATGATGCTTATACTCGCTATGGACACGCACGAGCATACATACGCGAAGATTGTTTAAACTAGAGATGGGTCGCTCAGGAGCGAGCCGGATCTTTGAGCGGCTCTATTAAAAGAACCAGTGATCCGCGGCTGAGTAAAAGTGAGCCGCGGTTCTTTGGGAGACGGCTCACTGAGCCGAGCGGCTCACTGAGCGGTGGTTCTCTCTCACTCACTGAGCGGTGGCTCTCTCGCTCAGTAAGCGGCGGCTCTCTTTCGCTCGCTGAGCCGTGTTGAACCAACGCCATCAGGCGTTTTTGGTTGAACCGCTCCTTTTCGCGTTCCGTTGGCCGCTGCGGGCCGACTCACGTTACTCGCTCGCTGTGTGCGCTGCGCGTGGGTGGGCTGGTGCAACTAGTCGAAGACGAACAGATGAACGCATTTACGTCATGGTTTTCATTAGTGTACCGTATAATCCCGAGCAAGCCACCCCCCCCCTTACGGCGAAGGGTAATCTGACAAGATTCAGAGGGGGGGCAAGAAGATCTGAATATATCTTTATCACTGACCCAGATGCCTTCTTTCTTCCTCATTGGCCACGGTTTCACACACCTCAAATAATTTTTGTTCAAAAGAAACTAGACAGGTTAAATGTGGACTTTAGAATTGTAATTGTAACTAACGGCTCGAATCAAAATATTACGATAGAATATGAAGATATTTTCCCACCATTATCTAAATTACAATCTCGCAGATTCTGAAATAAGATGTTACCAGATTGCCTGGTACATGCAGAAACTAACAATATAATAGCCACAGATGCTTCTGTGAATAATGAAAAGGCAGGCGTAGGAATTGCTTGCGATTTACTTGGATGGTCATTCTCAGTGAGGCTACCTCATTTTACTCCTGTTCTTGAAGCCGAGCTCGTGACTATTATTTTGGCACTTCGAAAACTACCTTCGGATGAAAAAAAGAGCAATCATAGTAACAGATTCTGTTTCAGTATGTACAGCTCATACAGCTTCAGAAAACTCACGAACTCTAATGACATTCCGCACATTAGTTCCGCCTCAGCTGAAACTCCTAAAGTTACTGTGGGTTCCAGGCCACTGTGGATTAATATTAAATGAGCTGGCCGATTCCTTAGCAGGAGCATCGCTTGATGGCCAAATAATTCCGGTACTTCCAGAAGTAGAATACATCACCGCGATCAGATTTAGAAAATTAGCTATTTTACAGATGTGATGGAAACAGTTAGAAAATGGACAGAATATTACCACCTCAAATTTCCATGGAAACTTCAGTGGAGTAAGTCCAGAAAGTTTGAAATTATGATTACTAAATTTCGATGCCGTGTGCCCCCCTTTAAATCTATATCTACACAGAGCTGGTCTGGTGATATCGCCCCTCTGTCCATTCTGCGAAGAAATAGAAAATATTGAGAGAGAGAGAATGAACTTTTATTGCGAGCAAGCGCACTGTGCGCCCAAGGTGGGCGGCCTCCTTATTCGAGATAGCCGCGGGCCTTCGCCATCTCCCGCACCCGTTGAACCAAGCTTCGCTGATTCTTCAGGCTTGGGTCCGACATCTTGGCCTCCCACTGCTCTTCGGTTAGTGTGACGGCGCTAGGGTTTTGTCTGCATCGCCACACCATGTGGCATAGGGTGTCCGGGACATCAAGTGCTCCGGGACATACGAGTGCTCAGTTGGTGAGATACGGTGAAGTAGTATGCCGTGAACGTAAGTGTTCGTTTGCAGCTTTCTGAGGATTACTGTCTCTCTCCCTAGTAAGGCTGGGGTGAGCTGGCGGATAAATTCTTCTGCCTAGCCTGTAGTGCTGCAATATGTTGTTGTGCTTTTTCGGTACTTCTTCCTTCCTCCTCAGTACGTCCTGTGGGAAGGCCCGGTGAACATGAGCTCGGGCGAAAGCGTCGGCTGCCTCATTTCCCGTCAGGGACTCGTGACCGGGAGTCAAAACGATGAACGTTTCTGGCAGGTTCTTCTTTGCTGCAGTGGTGAGAGCTTCTAAGGCTTGCCTGGAAATTATCCCTTTCTGAAAATTTCGACAAGCTGCTTGGGAATCGGTTAGTATTTTGCTGTCTCAGCGCAGGTTGAGATTGCTAGGGCTATGGCTGTTTCTTCTGCCGTATCAATTTCTGCAGTTAAGATGCTAGCTGCCGTTCTCTCTTTGCCTTCGCTATCGACTACGCTGACTGCATGGGCTGGGATTCCTGGATATTTCGCTGCATCGGTGTACCTTGTGTCCGGATTTGGGCCATAGTCCTGTCGGAGTTTCTTTATTCTGGATTTTCTTCTTTCGAGATAGTAGGTAGGATGCATATTTCGTGGGATTCGGGCTACCGAGATGTACTGTGTAATCGTTGCTGGGATAATCCTTTTTTCATCACATTGTTGCATGGCTTCAGAATAGCCCAATCTTCGAAGTGTCGCCCGCCCTGTTTCAGTAAATCTAAGGCGTTCGAGTTGATTTACTTTGTGTGCTTCCACGAGCTCCTCCCAGGTGTTGTGGAGACGTAAGCCTAGCAGTCGCTGTGTAGAAGCACGTTCAGAGATCCCTATGGCATTCTTGATGGCCTTTCGTATGAGAGTATTCAGTTTTTCAATTTCTGCATTCTTGAGGTCCAAGTAAAGGGTCCCATAAGTAATTCTGCTGATTATGAGTGCTTGGATCAATTTGATCGTGTCTTGCTCTTTCAAGGCGTGCCTTTTGTTTGATACCCGTCGTACCAAGTGCGCTACTTGCGTTACGGTTTCTTGAAGATTCGGTAATGTCGCTGCGCCCGATCCGTCTTTGTGTATATGTACACCAAGGACTCTGAGTGAATCTACTCAGGAATTTGTACGCCATTCAACTAAAGCTTTGGTTCTGGGATTTCAACTGTTGGTGGTCGTCCCCTTCTTCTGGCTTTTAGCAGATGAAGCTCCGACTTTTCTGGCGCGCATGTGAGCCCGCAAGCATTGAGGTAGCTTTCCGTGCGGTCCACCGCCTCTTGAAGTGCATCCTGTTGAGCTCCTGGAGAGCCGCCGGTTGTCCAGATGGTTAAGTCCTCTGCATATAGGGCGTGGCTTATCCCCTCTATTCCTTTAAATATGTCCGGCAGTTTCATCATGGCAATATTGAAAAGGAGCGGGGAGCTGACAGAGCGTTGAGGGGTTCCTTTGTTTGCCATTTCAAATTGGTCTGATTTCAGAGTGCCAAGGCGCACTGTTGCTGTTCTGGTGGTAAGAAAGCTTTGTACGTAGCGGTATGTTCTTTCGCCACAGTGCGTGTCCTGGAGGTTCTTCAGTACCGCCCTATGAGAGACGTTGTCAAACGCTCCTTTCACGTCCAATGCCAAGATGGCACTCTTACTGTGCTTGCCTAGGTGATCGATGACGTCCTCCTTTAGCTGTAACAAGATGTCTTGCGCTGATAAATGGTGGCGGAGTCCATACATCGTGTCAGGCAAGTATCGGTTTTCTTCCAAGTATGGAGTTAGTCTGTTAAGAACCATGTGCTCATAGAACTTACCGGCGCAGGATGTCAGGGATATGGGTCGCATATTTCCTATTCCCAGTGGTTTGTTGGGCTTCGGAATCATGACGATCTCAGCGTGTTTCCAAATTGCTGGAACTGTCCCACTTTCCCAGCTCTCATTGATAGCTTCAGGAGGTAATCTTCTTCATTCTTGCCTAGGTTACGGAATAACTTGTTGTTTATGCGGTCTTTACCTGGGGTTGTGTTTCGAGTTAGTTTAGCCAATGCCGCTTGCATTTCTTCCAGTGTAAATGGGCTATCGAGTTCATCATTTCGCTTGCATGTGTATTCGAGATCCAAAGCAGGAATTGCTGCAGCTTGGGCACCTCCTGTCAGCTTCTTCTTTAATTCTTGCAGAATTTCGCCTTCCGAGCCCCCATAGTTGTGAATAAGCTTTGTCAGGTTCCTTCTGGGTTTCGTTTTTGATTCCCTTGTGCTCAACAGCGACTTGAGGATATTCCAGGTTTTGCGTGTGCTTAATGTTCCTTGGAGATTGTCACATATTCGGTTCCAGTTCTGCCTTGCTAATTCGTCAGCGTATTTGTCGGCTTGCCTGGTCAGTTCTGCTATCCGTTTTTTAAGACCATGTTCCGTTTCTGTTTCTTCCATCGACGGATAAGGCTTCTGAGTTTCCCACAGGTGGAGAAGGTAGGGGTCCACTGCTGGTTTCTGAACTGTCAGTGGAATTTCCTTCGTGTACTTCTCTGCTTTTCTTGTCGTAAGTTTGGTCCACTCCTCAAGGTCTTCAATACTTTGTGTGAGCTCCTCTTTACGGAAAGCGGCCCAGTCCGTGATATTTGCCTTACCGATCTTGAGGGGTGCCCTTTTTGTAGGTTACTTCTGTTTGCACTAAGTGGTGGTCGCTTCCCAGAGTTTCTTCGAGTGTCGTCCATTTTACTTGGGACATTCCCACTGTGAAGGTGAGATCCGGGTTGGTGTCCCTTGATACACTGTTTCCTATTCTTGTAGGGGTATGCGGATCCTTCCACAAAGTTAACTGATGGTGTTGCGCTGTGTCATGGACACTGGTTTCTTTCTTGTCTGTTTTGTGATAACCCCAAGCAGTGTGGTACGCGTTGAAATCCGCCACCACCACGAGCTTGTGTCCTTTTGCATATTCACTTCTCTCCAAAGTACATCGAAGCTTGTGAGAGATTCCTTCGGGGGACTATAAATGTTTAGGATGAAAAGGCTGTGATCGGTTTTCTTGGCAGGAAGAATTTCCACAAAGGTATGTTCGATGGGATACTCAATGGGATTCTCTTGTGCGACGAGCAGTTTTTGTATTAGGATTGCCGTGCGGGTCCTTCCCTACCACGCGCGTTTCTTTTACTGCATTCGTTTTCCGCCCACAAAGACTATCAGCAGTACTCGGCGCAGACCGCGCCTTATTGTTCCAGAAGCTTCTCGCTTGTAGTAGATCGTTCTGTTAAGATTGCACGCAAGACGCTAACACTCAAGATTATTCCAGAGCGTGCGCAACTACTAGTGATAAGGCTAGAATGTTCGACGCGTGAGTTATAAAAGCCGGCGCGTTCCAACGATGTTTAGTTGATCGACGGCCGACGCTCTGTTCGCCGCTATCAGTGCCAGCGTATATTGCTGTAATCCTACTTTCCGTTTACCGGCCACAAGTTCGGCCTAATAAACAGTTTCATCTTGGACACGTCGCCTGCTGCCTTCGTCGACGTCACGACCACGTGACATCTGGTGGAGGTGCTGCTTCGTTCATGTACCGGACGCCCCCGTCAAGCCGTGAACCCAGCCCAAATCGTGACGAAGACACCGACCTTTTCACGGACAGTCGAGCCAGCCGCCGGCTGAAAGGACTACCCCCGCATCACGGACTACTGCCCGACAAGCCGAAAGCCACGGCGACAAAGACGAAAGGCACGATGACCACCGCTGTGTCCCCTACAACCATCGTGATGCAGCCACCCAGAGAGCCACCGAGCTTCCACGCATCGCCTAGCGAAGACCCGGAAACCTGGCTAGAGACATACGAACGAGTCGCGACCTTTAAGAACTGGGACTCCGAGGAAAAACTGCGCCGCGCGTACTTCTACCTAGAAGACGCCGCGAGGACGTGGTTCGAGAACCGAGAATCCACGTTACAAACCTGGGATCTCTTTCGGACGACGTTCCTAAGCACGTTTGCCAGCGTGGTCCGCAAGGAACGGGCCGCAGCTATGTTGAAGACCCGTGCAGCTGCCCAACGAAAGCATCTCTATCTACACGGAGGAGATGAATCGCCTGTTTCGACACGCCGACCCAAGTATGCCCGAAGAGAAGAAAGTCAGGTTCCTAATGCGGGGTGTGAAACAAGAACTCTTCGCTGGCTTGATAAGACACCCGCCGAAGACGGTCGCCGAATTCGCCTCCGAAGCCTCGACAATTGAGAAGACGCTCGAGATGCGGACACGGCAATACAACCGCAGCTACAAGCTATGCCGACATCCAATCGCTGGGAACCGCCGACTTGCGTGAGACGATCCGAGCGATCGTGCAAGAGGAGCTGCGAAAAATTCTACCTTCAGCGCAGCCTCAGGTGGATTCCATCGCTGACGTCGTACGCCAGGAGATCCAGCAATCACTGGGCGTTCCGCAGCCTCCAGAGCCGCAGCTGCAAGCCATGAGCTACGCTGCTGCAGCCCGACGCAGTGCACCCCTCCACGCCCCCGTCAGACGGCGCACAGCCGCACTACCGTCGCGAGACGCCGCCACCACCGCCGCCATCTTACCCGCCTGTCAGCCAGCGCTACACGCGCAGGAAGACCGACATCTGGCGCGCCCCCCGACCACCGCCCACTATGCTACCACTGCGGAGAAGCCGGCCACACTTACCGCCGCTGCCAGTACCGCCAGATGGGACTGCGCGGTTTCGCCGTCAACGCGCCTTCGTCCACATCGGGGTGAACGACCGCAAGACATCGCCGACTACCTCGCACGACCTCAGTGGACGCCCCGACGACCTTCCCGCTCACCGTCGCCCGGCCGCTACATGTCACCGCACCGCCGGCAGTACACTGGCCCAAACCGGGGCCGGTCACCTAGCCCGTACCCGGGAAACTAAGGGCAGCAACCGATGGAGGTGCGGTTGCTGTTCGACGAAATGCCGAAGATCCTCCGCGGCCGCCGACGACGACAACGCGACGAGACCTGCGCAACACGACGCGAAGCAGACGAAGCCCTGGCGAGGAAACCTCGTGGAATGAAGAAAACCCTGACGACGCAGCATGGAAGCACC